>DWFY01000147.1:0-11789 GCA_018246875.1 Creonpyge creon creon | reverse complement strand
CGACCTGTGCGAGAGTCGGTCAATGCACCAAATTTACGACTCCGTCGCTTTTATAGCTCCAGCTAATTTATTATTCATTAGCCGACACTCATGTTATATTACATCTCTTTAAGAATAAAATATTGTTATCTTCTTCGTAATTGCAAAACCACGTTGATTTAAATGAACGGTTTGAAAACTAATTTACTGTATTATGAATATAACATAAAATATATTAGATGAAATACGATGCGTTTACTCGTCATTGTGCACTGACAATGATTATCATTTTCAGAAGATTTTCATTTGTATAGAATTAGATAATGCATTTGTATAGAATTAGATAATGCATTTGTATAGAATTAGATAATGCATTTGTATAAAAGAACGTCTTACCCAAAGCTAACTAGCGATCTATAACAGACAATTTTTGGGTAGAAACCAGAAATAGAAAATACCGGAAATCTCCGCCTCTTTCCAATTAGGTATATGATTCTTATTAAAACAATTAAATTTATTTGTTGATCGAAAAATGTAAGGTCGCTCAGTAAGCTATGGAGATAACCCGCTCGCAGTCTCTGCACAGGATCGAATCCGCAACGAATTCCGAACGAACACACAGCCCAATGGAGTAGCAAGCTGAAGTGGCGGCGGGCTGGTCACACTGTCGCAGCACCGATAACCGTCGGAGCAGGCGGACTAGCCCTTAGCACGCAGCGTAGAGCGCCCGCCGGCGAAGCGCAGCGACGATGTATGCAAAGTGGCTGGTACCGGTTGGAAACGAAGAGCTGAAGATCGGGCTTAGTGTCTGTTCATCAGCCGTCCAGGTGGATTTGGTAACCAGCTACCAGAACACAGGCTCCGCCTGCTTCGCGATCTGATGGCCATGTGTGGAGATATCCCAAAATACTTATTATTTATTAAACCTTGCAATCAGCTACAAGCACATTAAAGGCGTCCGAGTGCTGCCTGGCGCGTGTTCACCCTCCCATCTACGTGAGGTACGGTCCGCTATCACAGTTACAACAAGCAGAAATCAACTTGGCACTTGCAAGGATTGCGCTCCCCTCCCGCCATCCGACCCCGTCTACCACCAACTACCACTTATCCAACCGCCGCGTCAGTACGGACAGTAAGTTCGCTACGTGTGAGAGGTGTTCATACTAAAAAGAAAATAAAAATGTGATAAAATTAAACAAGTGCTTTTTACGCAGTTAATAACTCGCTACTAAGTCATCACGGCGAGGTGCCTAGTTCCCTTGTGCGAGTTATATGTAGTTGCAAAAGTTATAGAGCAAGTTGAACGACCGCTAGAGACAAGCCGTAGGCGGCGCGAACAGGTTGCACGACCCTCCCGGCTGACACACTCCTACAGCACGGTAGGACAAACTCTTTGCAAACCTATGCAATCATACGTTCAATAATTACTGCACACCCGCCTAGTCTTCGAACAACGTATTAATCTAATATATTACATCGGGCAGAAATCCAGACTCCGAGCAACTACTAGAAATGTCAAGTTAGAAAAACCCAATAGCATCCAACCCGAGGAAGGAACCTAGGCCCTCTCGATCAGTCGACGCGCTTGCAACCACATGAGCAACGAGGCAGTGCTTCTTCTACATAAATGAATATTAATAATTAACATTTAGTAATAATCTAAAAAGCTATTTAAATAGGATTTACACAGGTCGCAGTTCAATAAACGTAACCCTTCTAAACCCTAAATTATATTTCTTGTTCACTTGCTAAATATAACAATAGAATCGGAGTGAATACACATGCATTGGGAAATCCTAGCTTAAATGTCCCGTTATTGTAAAGTTCGCCGCCAGGTCAGTCGATAGCCCTTATCGTGGCAAGTGGAGCTACGAGCCGCTGGCGCGGGTCAGCTGGCAAGGGTACAGCTTCTCAAGTAACAGCGAGACAAATATCAGTAGTGTACTTAAGTGCGATCACATCCGGCTCGAACATTATCATTATTATATCATCATGGGAGGTGTGTTACGGGGTGAGCAAGGAACATAGTGTCCGATATCTCTTTTCTTATAGACCTGAGAAATTTCCAACTCATAAGCTAATACCGATTCGACAAGTATTTTCTGAAGTCTCGAATGTAATCGTCCACCATCTGTGTGGCTTAATGCGTTTTAATGCACCTCGCCTTTAAAAATGTTTAGAGAATTGATAAATAAAATATGTTAAGATCACGATAACCTATTGAACATCTATTAGCGAATCGAGCAGGCAGCTGCATGCGGCGAGAGCGTGCAGTCTGCCGCCTGGAGGCGCGACCTCCGGGATCAAGTGCCCATTGTTTTATCTGACAGAGCAGTTAGAACTGCTCACGATCTGTGCGAGCTCGCGCGTTCACTACGCCTAACTGACCAGTCGATACGATTTTTAGCGAATTATCTATTTTCATACAAACACTTTTGACCTCCAACCTCCGTTTAAGATAACGGCCTTCTTTATTTTCTCAATATAAAAACATTGAACATTTAAAGTTCAAATTGAGTACTTTCATTAGTTCTACAAATAGTACGAATACAATAAATTAAATTGTCCTATCCAAAAACATTATCAATTATTTCATCGTCATCGCCATTCCCAGTGTGTCAGTACACTGCGGGGAATAAGCGTTCCCTAACGAGCCTTAATAAAATATTGGGCTATACGAATATATAAAAGGAGACCTTGTTTTGCAGAGGCACGGCCCAGATGGCAGTACTTACCAGAAGTCCCGGGCTACGTGCCCGTCTACATCCGGAACGGAGACACGCCCCTGGAGGACATCAACCCCGAGCTGGCCGAGGCCTTCCACGCCTTGCCGGCCGGCCGCAGCGCCGGCAAGCACCTGGAGGCAGCACAAGACACTCCAGATGCACCGGAGCAGGCGGATCAGCCTCAGCCTGACGTAGCTCCCGGGCCGGTCGAGACCGACTTCGACTCGCAGCCCAACGAGAACCTCCTCGGGAATTTCGACAAAACCAGCTCCGAAGTGATCAAGCCAGACGAACGCAGATAAAACCTCGTCGATCGATGTTCGGTTATTAACTTCAAGTTTAACATTTTAACAGCAATATGTCGATGGGTGTGACCAACCGGACACCTACAGATCGAAAATTTTAAATCACAAAACTGTATCGTTTGAGAAAAACTATTTCTAATGTAATGATAATTTTAAGAATATCAACATGGCCCAGTGAATGTATCGTTACTGACGTCAGCCACGCAGGAGGCACCGATCGTCGAGTACAGCTCTACGTACCGCGTAGCTCGTTGCTGTCGGCCACTACCGAGAGAGATTCGTATAGAATTTATTTTAAAAAGTTCACTTGAACTGTCCAATGCTTGCCATTTAAAATAAAGCTTTGAGATTAATTATTTATTGCTCAATTTCATATTTATAAGATAATTATGTACTTTATAGTATAAAATAAAAATTATTTAATTCTAAGCTCCTAGTGGTTTATTTGAGTCCCTATTTATCCAAAAACATTTATTCAATAACCTCTTTTTTTGCTTAGATATTCATTGTAATTTTATAGAAATCGTTGGAAAAGCTCAAAAGCATAAAAATAATATTTTGGAATTATTCTCTTCATTCCTAGTCAGGTTAACTCAAGGATTAGAATAACAATGAAAATAAGTATTTAATGAAAAAAGACTTCCATAAAATTTCTATATTGAAGTTATTTCTGCTGAAATACAATACAGAACGATGCATACAAAGAGTAATCAAATACAATAACATTTATTGCTTACAGAAACGATACAGCAAAATGTAATAGTGTAACAAAAACTAGAGCATTATCCTTCAAACTTCAAAGCCTTCAAATTAATATCTTATTGACTATAGCTTCAGCTGTTTTGAATTTTTATATATTTCATGTTGTCACTTAAAACAATACTAAAACTATTTAAATTTTTGAGGTTAGGTGCCAGTTTTTTGTATTAGTTCTTACTCGCTGCTTTTAAGTTTTACTCTGTTCTTCTTTAAAATGCCTCGAAAGCGTAAATCTGATTTAGTGCAGAATCTATTTGGTGCCACTATTTTAACAGGTATCGCTAAGGGAGCCAGCGTCATCATACCTCGGATTCCAATTATTCCCACTGACTTTCCATTTCAATTCAAAAGGGTACAGTTTCCCGCCAAGCTCAGCTTTGCCGTTACTATAATAGAAGTAGCCCCGCCATAATCGGAGCCACTCTACTTATTTCTTTGCCTTCTGAGTCCAGCAGCGCCCAACGGTGCACTTCTAGAAGATGGTGGATCGATACAGAATATTATGCAAGCTATGGCTCTCCTGTTTCATTGAATTGTGATTGGAATCAAATATCATGACATAACTACAGCACCGTTGGGTGTCGGTTCCTACTTCATCACCTTGGAGCCTCTCGTAGCTGCATTGTTGCAGCCGGGTCCTCGTTCGGCTCAGAAGGGTGAAGGACAACATCTGCCACACGAGGGGCGGCGGGAGGCGCCGGCCGGGACGCTATAGTATACAACTCCGTGCCGGCCGGCGCGGCGCGCGCTCGCGGCTGCGGCCCTGAGTTACGTTACACAGAGAACAGAAAGGAACCGTACATGCTGAGCTGCAAATATGAAACATACAAAGTGAACCTATCGGTTACGGCCTACCGATCTTGAAGTACAATATTTACAAATAATTAACTAATGCAGCACACTTAAGACCTTCGCATCGTTAACATCACATTTATCTCCCAAATAATTGTTCTTAAGTTGGTTATCACTTCTTTCAGCTGCTTATTTTTTAAAACTACCTGCAACACAAAGAAAGCTATTACACCGGCCACTCTCACGAGGATCATAGTTTATACTGAGCATACGATATCAAAGTTTTCATTATAATACGCGCACACGTGTCGTGAACTGGACGACGCTACGGAGCCGCCGGCGAGCGCGGCCGAGCGACGCCCGCGCTGCCTCAGGCGCGGTACAGCGAGGACGGCAGAGAGAGCCGGCGAGAGGAACGAATGTAAGCTGTGTTTTTTTAGGAAATAAGATTTTAGAAATATTATTTCTAAAAGACGAAGTGAAATTGTTCTACATGTGATGAAGTCCTAGAGACAAACTTGTCAATATATGAAAACATTAGTCATATATGATAAAAAGGAACATTCAAACGGAAGCACATTCTTAACACTGAGATTGTTGTAAAAATTGCAAAGCATCGGGCTGTAGTAGAACGCGTTACCCGTCCGGTCGGGGCCGTCGGCTCGGCGAGGACGGAGGCAGTCGGCGGTCGGTACTCTCTGCCTACCTCGGAGGGACCTGGCGGGACGCCATAACGACGATTACTCTTCTGTCTGGTTCCATTAAACGTTCACAAGTCCCCGGACGGCTATGTGAGGCTAGATTATTGTTTTTTATCGTAGCGGCCAGCTTCCTGCGCCTCCGATAAACGTTCCTTTAATACAATGTAGAACGATGCGAAGTAAGAGCGATGTGCTTCAGAAGGTGTAGTAATGAAGGTAAGGAGGGGGACGTTCGGACAGCTCGGACGCGGCGAAGGAACGGATGGCAGTAGTCACGCAGCGGAAGCCGGCTCCGCGACGCCGCGGGCACGTGCTGGAAGGATACCGGCGAAGTACTCCGCTGGACGAGCGCGTACGACTTCAACGAACGGACTGCAAGTAGGTTGCATATTTCCTTGGAATCGTTACCTGTTCGGTGAGGTCTCGGTTCTCTTCTAGAGCTGACTTGTAGGACTCGGTGTTGCGGCGCTCGTCCACCGTCTTGTTGTCGGCCTCGTCCTTCAGCGGGATCAGACTCTCCATGTGGGTGTACTCCATTCCCTACAACGTGAAACTAGGAGTAGATAGAATTCAGTAATAACCGATCTGGCCAGCCGCTCCGCCGGCTCGGGAACTTGTGTTATGAGCACGAATAATTGTTCTGTTTGGGTTTTAAAAAAACATTTATATATGTAAGTACACATTTCTACATAGTTTATCAGCTATCTGGTTATCCTACTACGGGCTCCCGTCGAGTCTGCAGTGGGCTCAGACTACTGCGTGTGGAGATGTAATAAAATACTATTATTATTATGGAATATTTCATAAGACTTATAAATTCATAAACGTAACATAACATCAGGCCTGCATCTTCCCAGAGAGGTAGGCAGAGCAGAGCAGTGCAGTACAGTCTCACGTTTCACCACGTACGTTCATTCACGTCCACGGAATGGAGGGTGAGCGCATTGCTACACACCGGGCACAAATCCAGACTGCGAGCCACTAGGAATTTCGAGTTAGAAAAACCTAGTAGTGACCGACTCGGGAATCGAAACCGGGACCTCTCGCTCGGCAGCCGCGCTCGTCACACTCGGCCGGCGACGGCGTCGTCATCGCGAAGTCACAAAGAGAGTAAGAAGCCGCGGCCACCTGGCAGGTCTCGTTGCACTTCTCGTAGATGAGGCGCAGGCGCTTGAACAGCAGGCGGATGGTGCGCAGCTGCTCCTGCATCTTGGCCTTCTTGTCGTTGCTGGCGCCCTCGCCGTGCGCCGAGCCGTTGGGCGGCGCGATGGCCTTCAGCGTCTGGAACACGTCCTGCGTGCGGCTCACGATGTCCTGCACCGTCTCCTGCCCGAACCTGCGCACGCCAGCGACTGCTTGGGCCACCGGCCGCCGGGAACGCCCGCGGGCTCGTTTCCGACGGAGGTGTCGTTAAGTCGTCGGAGGACACTTCTAGGGTTATACCGTGTGCCGCGTGTGCGGCCCCCCGGCGTCATCGGGGAGTCCACGGCCGATGACGAGTTCGTCGGTTTGGAACTGGTTCACGGCGTAACAATGTAACCATAAATATTGATCATTACGGAACAAACTCTAACACATTTTTAATTTTAGATACTTAGTATATCATAATGTTCCTTAAATAGTGTCCGCAGCCGGCCGGCGCGGCGCGCTGCGGCCTCGGCCCCGCTCATTCCGAGGGAAGGCCCGCAGTAGACGGACGACAGCGGCGATGACGACAGCAAATCATTAATATGGATACTGAGGGTCATCGGAACAATCGCGCCCCGACAGCCGTCGTTCGGCTCCGCCGATCGGTGACTGGGCAGAGCGCTGGCGGCAGTGTGAAGCGCGTACGAAACAGCGGGCGCGTACTTGCACAGCGAGGCCGTGTTGAACTCCTTGCTCTGCGGCGCGGGCGGCGCGGGCGGCGCGGCCGGCGCGGCGCTGGCGGCCTGCATGCCCCCTGCGAGTTCGATGCGACGCGTTTTATGAAACTGATCAAGTCTACTTGTCTACATTTTACACGCGATCATTTCGCCGGCATCTATTTCATAATTATTACATGTGATCATTTCGCTTTGTCATATGAGATTTTTCTTCAGTTATATTACAATTTGCGACTTATTCCACCTTCGCGGCATGCAGCTATGAGATATAATTATTACTGATTCATTCATTAAAATTACTGAGTTGTTCCCGTGTCCTTAGGAAACATAACTTGAACTTTAAGTTGTGACCGCGGACCGAAGACGATAATTTTGCTTCATTAAAAATTAAGTACAATTACTAAATATAATATTAGAAACATCTTATGCCTGTATTCCAGTAATCAAAAAGAGAAGCTGTTAAACACAATTGAAATCTGGCTTTTAACCTGCTTGGAAGTTAAAAGTAATCTCTAAACCTAGGAGCCAATAAGAGTGATCCAGGTTGCAGTTTTACCTAGTGCTCCATGCAAAAATGGCAACAGCAGCTTTTCCTCTTCGAAAAACCAGCAAGGTGGTTCAAAGAATTTTAGATAATAATAGATAATGACCAATGTGTGTTACATTGGTCATTATCTATCTACCAAAACATTGTATCACCCCACACACTAACCAACCCCCAACAACACCTTACCTCAAATACCAAACCCTAAACAGAAATGCACCAAAATACCCTGAAGTTGGATGTTTTAACCAAACGACCCCAAAATGCGAATAAACTTTTATGTCCAAAAGTGGAACGTTACTTGTATGCTGACTGTACCTGGTTGTGGCACTCCTTGTGGGCCAAGTCCCCCGCCTGGTCCACTACCAACACCTACACCCATACCCTGAAAAATCAAAATTTTAAAAATGAATTACTCACTTTGCATTAACACAACACAGCTTTAAATTTACTAATAAATGATTGTGCATATTTCATGAGGTATTGCCTTGAGAAACAATCCCACCCCTCCCTTCCAATTTTCTTTAATAAAATAGACCAATTTTAATCCATGACTGTTTCGTAGATTGAGTGGTTGCAACCGGGACAACCAATCGAGAGGTCATGGATTCACACATCACAATCGGCATGTACACACTGACCCACCCTCTTCTTTCCTTTTTGTTAGTTATTAAGTATTAAATAGTCACATCTGGTTCTTATATCTAAGCACACTCCTACTTTTTGTTGCTCTTTTTATGAAGAGAGAAGCTTCCTAGCACAGATGTCTCATATACTTAAAGGGGGCCCTACATACAAGATTTATTGTGGAATGTGTACAATGTTTCAAAATAAACTGTTATTATTACTATGTTACAAGATCATTGATACCTATTGACTGACAAAGGCAATCACAGTGTATCCCTGGTGCCGGTGAGGTAAGTATCTAGAGCCACATTATGTAACAGTACCTATGAACATATCATGTGAGCTATATCCCTAGTCCAGCTTGAGAAATGACCCTTCAGTCATAGTACGAGAACAGAGCCATTTTTTTACCCTTTTATTGTTCCACTGTTGGAACACAGGTGTCCTCTGAGAATGAGGGTGTAAAAGCCGTAGTCTACTTTGTTGGCCACATGCATGTTGGCAAACTTCACACACCTTTTAGAAAACATTTGTTTTTGTATGAACTCTAAGGTGTGCAGGTATCTCCATGATATTTTCCTTCACTGTTATAGCAAGTGATATTTAACTTTAAAACACAAATTTTGTAAAGAGGTGCACATCAGGATTTAAACCTGGACCTCCAAAGTGTGAGGCTGATTTTCATAATAGAGCCAAAATGCTTACCATTAATCAGTCCCTATAAACCTTTCGCATGAGTGCCAGCTATAGTTCTATTAGTTACGCAATCGTATGATTGCTCCATATAAAAAATATCTAACTGTTCAATGTGTGACAACCTTAATCATTATTTATTGAAATGAAAATCCATATCCATCAGTGGTAGAGCCAAGAGAGGCAATGAGTTAGTATAGTGTAGTACACAAGTAAAAACAATACATTTCATTTCTTGGACAACAAAAGATGATGCAAACCTGAGCTCCCATGCCCATGTTGCCCATTTGGTTCTGCATGGCAGCTCCATACGAAGGTACCATCTGGTTTCCCATTCCCACCATACCAGCATTACCCATAGCTCCACCCATCACACCTAAAATTAAAACAAATTACATCACTGTATAAAAAGTATATATGACTATTAAATTACATCTGTGGTGCACACAGATACAATAAGCAATTATTGAAAGGGATGTTATTGCAATGTATGATACAAAAATTTTAACTTGAAGTTACAATAACTGCATCTGCATATTCTGCTAAGGCAATGCACTCATTTACAGCAGACACTCTCACTCACATCACAAAACTAAATGTACCAGGTCACTTGAAAGATCTGGCACCTGAGACAATCACATGCATATTATAAAATGATTGTACTGAGATCAGGGGTCGTGCTACAACAGATCCACAATGATCACAACGACTCTAAGGACTTATCTATACAAATTATGAGATAACAGTAATAATAATCTCACCTGCCAATTGGTTAGGCATGGCCTGCATTTGATTGACCATCGGTCCACCGCCAAAGCCAGATCTCATGGCTCCAGCGTTTCCCGGGAAGTTACCAGGGAACTGATGTCCTGGACCAGCCATTCTCTTGGAATAATAAATTACCCTAGAATATACGAAAATCGGCTACCAGGTTAGTGACACGATATTATGTGCGTATCATGTTTAAAAATGTGTTGATTATCTCAGTGGTGTATTAAGGGCAGTCATAAGACGGTTTATAAGTTTTAAAATTATTCAACAAGTTTATTTTTATAAGATCAATATTGCATTAATACAAAAGAAAAACAACTTTTTCTGAATATTGTGACACTTTGCCAAGCATTTTAATTTTTTTAACAACATTCGAAGCCCTTGATACTAATCTTTTCGGCCAAAGTTAATATAAGAAGAAACAATTCGTACAATTTTGAATGTTTGCTTTTGATAAAATATCAATTGGCAATATTTGCTTTATAATTTCTTATAATACAGCATATGTTCACGTAGCGTCCACTTTTATTCTCAATTATTATGTTTGGACTAATAGTATGTTGACCCTCGAAAATGTACATTAACACAATAACGACAACAAGTAACAATACATGTAATACAATAAATTATACACTATTTTTTGTTAGTTAAACCAGTAATAAAAGAAGAAATATAGTTTTGCAAATATTCAATGTTCGAAAACATTTAAACATAATACATAATTATACAAATAATTTTAATAATAAGTTACTTAATATTTGCCGATCCTTCGAAAAAACAAGAATATTGGAAATATTGAATTTTAGTTTTAAAAATGTTGCCTAACTTAAAATTATTTTAATCTTGATTCAAGGGCTCAAATGCCTGACACGGTTCTCTAAAGTTGTAGTTATGTGCTTTGTTGTTAGTATTAAATACGTTGAAGTCTGCGCAAAATACAGTTCCTCATAATATTTTAAGGCGTTTGAAATTTGCAGTCCACACTTAGTTAACATGATAGATTGACCTTGATTATTTTAATTCAAATTGCAGTACCTTATACAATAGTGGACCGGTAAAAGGCTGTTTGTTAATGATGATTGCACAAACAGAAATACTCTTTCATATCCATACAATAAGCTCAATATGGCCCAAATGTTAGATTCAAGAAAACGAGGTAGGAAGTTTTGAAGATTTGGAGCATACTAAAATACTATTTATTCTACTATATCTCCCAAATGCTCATTACAGTTTTTGGAGCCAAGTGATCGGTTAACACGAATGGCCTGACCTTGGCTAATTTCATTTCTCTAAAGTTAGTTCATTGTTCCCAAATTATGTACTATATTTTGACTTTAGTAAGGGATTTGAAAGACTTGACAATGATGTACTTCTAGCTAAACTTGGTACTGTTGGCAGTTTTTTTACGTAACCGACAACTGTTTGTAAGTTTACATCATTACAAATCTTCACCTTACGACACGTGCTCTGGAGCGTATCGTATTTATACACAATTTTTCTATTAAAATATATTTTTTTAGCAACGGAACACACTACCGTTCAAAAGTTTGGAATCTCCCAAGTTTTCGTGGACAGAAAAAACATACTGAAGTAAATAATTAAAAAAACATATTGTTATTAGAGATTACTGTTTTTACGACCGAACTTATAACAATATTTAACAAAAAACACTAATTTCTCAACAACTATCCCTTATTTTAAAAAAAAGACCGACACACGTGTTTTATGATTTTTGAGATTGCGACACCGCCATTTAGGGATTTCTTAGAATTGGCGGCTTTTGGCATTGTCCCTGTAATAAGTGGAGTCTAATCTTTGCAATATGAGTACATTATTTATTTAATTAAAACGGTATACACCAATTATTTTAATTAATAAAGACGACTCGCTCATACATCTCGCTCGCAGTATCTCAAGCATACTGACAATATATCCGTCCATTCACCCGCAAAACAAATCGCACTCAGGGTTAGCATCCAGGAGAGCGTTAAGAGCGGTGAGGACGCGCGGAACAGGCGAGCGGGCGC
>DWFY01000146.1:0-11794 GCA_018246875.1 Creonpyge creon creon | reverse complement strand
ACGCGTCGAGAACGCTCGCGAACGGTGCGGATGCGATTTCACAAGCTGAACGTACTTTGTAATAACTTTCTTATATATGTAATTTGGTGACATGAGTAATTTTAAGAATTTTATTTTGATGTTTATATTTAAATGATTTGTTTTAGAATCGTTATTGTGTGATGAGTAGAACCGATTTTTTGTCTTCTGATTATGAATGTGGTAGTGACAAATAACGTATTTCAAAATGTATGGTAATTTAATAAAATTCGTGATCAATAGTAATATATTGTAATTGAGTGTCTATTAATATCCACAATGCCTATTGTTTATTTATTCTAGATAAAAAGTAGTTGCGCGACTACGAGGCTTTGACAAACTTTACGGACAGTTTGAACTGAAAAGAGAAAAGATGTAACGTTCTAGTATAAGTAATCACAGTTCAACCTCGTCAGTAGGCTCGGCCAGCACAAGCAATAATCGACGATAGCAATGCTTGTAGCGCTGAGTTTATTTTTTTATCGATACTAAGTATGGTTGGTTAAGAGAAGGTATGACGATTCGGTCGGTACATTCTCTGTTTTGTAACTTCTCTACCTAAAAGTCGGATTAATTGATAATGAAGTTCTCATTTATAACCATATTCAGGCGGTGTAAAAAATTGGTACCGTGTTCTGATTAAATTACTTTAGCAGCGCGAAATGCGGCGCCGCACTCAGTGTAACATATTAGGAGGATTGTATGGATTACTTGGAAGCGTCCTTGGTACGAATTATATTGTTGTATTATTCACTCGCTCTAAAGTTTGTCATTATCGAGTTGAAATCGGCAAATCCAAAGAGTCGACTGTGGGATATATGACCGTTAATGATAAGCAGTAATTAATATTATAAGGAGTTGAAGTGAAAGAAATACCTTGATGGTGCACTGGGCTCGTAGCGAGCGAGTAATGTCGGTATGGTTAGTGTTAGTATACCCTCGATTGTCACTCACGATACATTTAACTATACATCAGCTTTCCTGTTTTTTTATCTTACCAATTGATTGACCACTTTGATGTCAGTATTAGACTTTATTGGAATATTTTAAATATCTCTATCCCAATACACTGGACAAAGTTTGGTTAGGCGTTAAATAAAATTAAATATCATTTAAGTTTATATTCTAATTTTCGTTCATCTAACGGTAGCGTGACGGTATGGCCGTAATGCCATTAAGGCAATTATTTTTTAATCATCTGTGTGCGGCAGGCCTCAGGCTGCATATGTCAACGTTCAGTTTGACATATTTGGTTAGTGACAATATTTAGAATTGCCGTGTTTGCCATACTATATAATTTACGTCGACTTTTTTTTATTATACATTGTTCTGTCATTCTGTGCCCGATGAATTTCAATCACTACTACCATTAATTAATTGACAAATATTATAACGAGTTTTTTTTAAATTCGGTCTGTTCTTGACGCTACCGATGAAATATTTTTGCCGTTAGAATGGCTAGGGTTGATTTTCAAGTCAGAATACTGGCGCTGGTCGTCCATTTCTGAGCTGGTCGACAACGACCAAAGTTTTTGAAATATTGTTTCAAATTTCGCTTCAAAATAGATATGTGACATTTATTATTTGCGAGAGTGTGTGTGTGTTAGATTACCTCTAATTTACTCTTTGCGGCGTTGTGTGTATTTTTGCTTATCGTAGTATATATTCATATAAAGGTCAATTTTTCATGTTTCCATAGAATGTCTTATTATGTTATTTAGGTACTTGCTTACTTTACAAAATCATCGGCCTTTTCCACTCCATTTGAAGTCGTTAGCAAAACCCGCAGTCAGCGGGCATACATAGCTACAGAAACTTTCTATTTTAACTTAACTTTCTATTCAGGAAAGTGTCACGTATTATGTTATACTAAAAAGTGAAGGTGAAATGACGCATTAATTTAATTTTAATTTTAATCACATGATGGTTATATCATTCGAAAGTATCCAAGTACTTGCGCTTCGGCCATTGCAAACCGCGAACTAAGAGGCTTATGAATTTCCTTATTAAATAGTGTGATCTCTTGTCGCAAACTAAGTAACCGTTATATTTACGTTATAAGTCGCGGTTCTTCAATTCTCCTGTGGCCGAAGAGCGCTAAAGTTTTTTGAACACCGAATTTTTGTGCAGTTTGAATTCTTATACAGTTTTAATACCTAAAAATTAAGAGGATCAAGAAAAAGCAATAACAGTAAATTGGATTAATCCATTATATATGTGGATATGATTTAAAGACGTGTACATATTATTTTTAGAGGTAATAAAGTATAATAAATATGACCGTATTTTGTATTCTTATTTCCTTTCCTTTCCTTCGAGCTTACATATTAACGTACTCTTTCATAGTGTTAGAAGTTTCAATGACAGTTTTTGTGTAAGTTCTGTGACAGGTTTTGTGTATTTTTAACTAATGTTTACTAGCGCACGAGGAATTTTCATCGTAATACACTAGAAAAAAAATTGAGCGTACCTACACATCTACGGGAAAAATTTATTTAAATTTATTAAAATTTTCACATCCAGCATAAATATGTATTATTATAAATAACCAAAACTTGATATCCTATAAATAATACAAAAATTGTTGACATAAAATATAAACATACATAAACAGCTTTTTTGTAAATGTTAACAAATAAATAACTCACCAGTTAGCAGAACAAAGAATTAAAAACATATTTCTCTTGAAAACTTATTCTTTCATTAATTTCAATTTAATAGACACGTAAATAATAATTGAGCACCTCGTTTTTGCAGTTCCGTCAAAAATATTTGTTAGCTCACATGGAAAATAAACTTATTTTGGCTTTGAAACTAAGGTATAACCGAACTTATAGAAAGTTACCTAATAGCTTACGCTGATATTTAACAAGCACAAACTTAACATGTAAGTAATTGAATTCATAAACTCATGAAAACTTTCAATTGCAACTCATTGCTTATCGACGACGCAATTGGCACATTAGTCACTGATATCTCCAAATACTTGTTCTTATTCGTAGCTAACTTTATGGCCAGCGAATCAGATTTCGTTAGGATTTGTCGTAAATTTTTATTTTTGTATGTAGTGTTTGAGACGCACAAAAGAACCTTTATTTGTAAACATGTTTAAGTACTTAGCTATTTCGTAACAACATTTTGGAAAACGGAGCAATTGTCACAAGGTAAAACCATATTGTTTTGCGTTTTTCGGAAAATACAACTAAACAAATGTCTCAATGTAAGCAGTGTGAAATTGCAATAGTTAATTGTACTAGCTCATCGCGTCGCTAACTTAAACAAGGTGCTCAATTAATAAATCTTGAACCAATTACCGTTACAGACAAATATTAAACGACACATACATTTAAAGAGGAATATAATATTATAATTGAATCTACTTCTACATTTAATTTTCGAAGACAGAATTTAAACATAACAGTACCGTCGTCGCTGAGCTCATCTGTTGCATCTTGAGTCTACATGGTTTGCAAATTTCCGCTAGTCCAAAAATTTTTAATTTATTACTTCGTAATGTAAATTTTTCTGCCATTTCGTCACTGTTTTACGTAAACGTAACATCACGCCTGTAATCCCCGAAGAGGTAGGCAGAGGAATGTACAGTCTCCCGTTTCACCAGTTACAATTACGTCCCACTATGGAATAGGGGTGAGCCTATTGCCATACGCCGGGCACAAATCCTGACTTCGAGCCAAAAGAAAATCTGATAGTACCGGAAAATCGGAAAATAGTAGAGAGAAAAATGGAATAGTACTGGAACCGGAATTTAAACCCAGGACAGTTTCGACACACTTGATCAGCAGTCGTGCTCGTAACCACTCGACCAACAAGGCAGTCACTGTTTTAAAGAATGTTATCCCGTGTATTAGCAGGAAACGTAGACTTTGGCGAATCTTCTGGTCTGTGAGACGGCGGCGACGGTACTGTCTACCTGCATTAACTCCTCCAAATTCGAGCAATTGTAAATAATATTAAATGTCGGAGCATTTACTCCGGAAACCTAACTTTGTAACTGGTAGCTAGCACACAATTAAATTCACCTACTACGTGATAATAGGATATTAACACATATTTGCGAAGATAGATTTAGTGCATCATTGGATTACAGAATTTGTGTTAAGAAATTCAATAACATTTATAATAACCGAAGGGTTATTTATCTAAAGGGACATTCTAAAACGTAGATATTTAATATTGTTTCATTATAGGATTATAAAGAAAATTCTGTTCTAGTAGTTAACAAAATTTGTGTACGGTTTTTGACATATATTTTCGGAGTTCGTGCTAATTTTACATTGTACAACTTTTTATCAAACAATCGTTAATTGGCGGTAAGTGTAATTTATGTTGGATATTTGTTTGATAGTATAGAATTGTGTAACTATATCTCGTGCAGGTAGAACTTAGATACATAAGATTATATTATGCTTATAATTAACAAAGTTACTGGAACCTACAAAACACGAAGCGTACATTTTTAAGCATAGACGAAAACAACTAATTAATACATTAAGATATCATAAAACACATCGATAATACTGCTCAAAATATTTGTTAATATTCGTATACGATTAAATAGGTATTTAGGTACATCTTGAATAACAAAGACAATTTAAATACACAATACAGTTTCACATAAGAAGTTAGATTAAATAAATATATTTTTTTAATGTGGACTACTTAATATAACCACAGGTGCTATGAAGAAAAGTGTGCAATATTTCTTATAATATTAAAAGTTATCGTAAAATATAGAAACGGCTTTAAAATAGAAAGTGGAGGTACAAATAACTGTAGAGAATATAGAAAATATATAGGTACAAATATCGAAACTGTAAACTGAGAACATTATCTAACAATGATTACTCTGCAAATCGTAATCATATTTAAGTGAAATGCCTCAAGTTATAATACAACGTAGCCAACATTTTGATAATATTTGAGGCAACAGGGGGCAATGGGTAAGGTAGGCAACCAGAAGATGAAGAATGTTGAGAGCCCACAAATTATCTAATCGTATATTTAGGCCCCTTTAGACATTTATATTGAGATATACGAAAGAAAAATTAAAATGTCAAAATCGTTAATACAAGTTGAAATTGGTTGGAACGTATTTATATTGGTGGTGACTATAACGATTAGGTTATAAAATTGTATTGAGTATTAATACATTATTATTACTATTATTATTGTTGGACGTTACAGATAGCGTTCGAAGTTGTTGGTATGATTCGTACCTATTCAGTAAGTACTTGTGAAATTATTTCGTGATTTTAGTTTTTTTTTTAATCATTGTTACTATTTCGAATTGTTTTGTATTAGTACCAGTACGTAGTACGTAGTACTAGTACGAATTGTACCAGTCCGAATGTATTTCAAAAAACCTGGGTAAGAACCATATATTTGTTTTTGATTGCCAAAAGTGTTTGGACTGATTTATAAAGTTACAGAAGACATCTCCTTTCCTTTGGTTTATGCAGAATTATGGATTATGATTACGTATACTAACCGTTAGGTCAGCCAATGACAAATAGTTCCTTGGAGCAATCAACCAATTACCCCTATTGGCTACGTCGCTTTACGCCGCTCTACGGCCATTCTATGTAACCGCACGAATATTTAGCAGTATCCAAGTTAGCTGTGAAGCAAGGTTAACAACACCTCATCATTGAATGCCATGAGTGAGCAAACAGTTTAGAAATTTCAAGCCCAGGCCCGGGTAGTACCATATCATCGCCTTTAGGTAGCGACCGTGTTGATTGTACATTTGCGTTAACTATAACAATTAATCCGTCTTCAGTAATCGTTCGGCTAGTGTTAAGCTGCATGATATGTCTGACGCTTCAGTGCATTCGTGGCTGGAAAAAATTACTACGAGACATGTATAGAGAGGCGTGTTATTATGCTTGACAATGTTTTGACACTGCTTTATGTGATTACATAGATTAATATGCGCTTAAATAATATAAAAAGCAAAAACCTTTAATAGGTTTTCTTTACGCGTTTGAGCAAATTTAAACGTTTACTTTTCATGTTAGATCGTTATTAACATAATATTTAAATCAATAATTTAATTAAAATAACTGCTTTTAGCAACTTAAAGTAGTAATTATTTGCGTTGAATCGTAATACATTCCACAATGATATTACTTTCTTCAAGAAATAGTATTACGTTATTCACGAAAGTAATAATATTTTACAAGGTGACCGGAACATCTAATCGTATATTTTTGTACATCGTTAAATCGTGTACATCGTGTAATCGTACATCGTTTTAGATTGGATTTTCTTTTTTAAGAGAATAACAAACGGGCAAGCTACAGTCACATGGAAAAATATTATTAGTGCCAGTTTAATCAGTTTTAACTTGGTAGTATATTAGACTAGTTGGAGCTACTATTAGTTAGTAGGTATTCGTCATATACTTTTTTCTCTTCTCTAAATCGTGAGGACTAAGATGGTTGCCTCTAGTATACACGTGTAACGGCACCACACCCTACTGGCCCTAGTATACATTGTTTCAATAACGTTTGTTCACGGTACTTTTAGTTCTGATTCCTACAACGTTTAGACAAATACGGTTCAGAACGATATGTTGTCATACGCACGAGTGTAACACGTGCGGGTTCATTTCAAGTCTTGGACACATTCATTCATTCGGTGGGAACCATTCACTCATAGGTACTTTTACCATTAACTCGTCATATTATAGTCGTTTTATATGTGATGTGGCTTAATTGTCTTAAAGTTTCCCAAACCGTTCATCAAAACTTTTGAGGTGAACGGAAAATTTTCCCTCTTATTTTCAGAATGTGATTATTTGCGAAGTTGATATTACTTCATGTTTGGCACATTTACGATTGACTTTGACCAGGTATACACGTATGCCTGTTAGTATGCTCTGGCCGTTACTTGAGTATTAATTGTAACCGTCCACTTCTAGTTTGGACTTCGATGAAATGCTTTGTGTGTTTATTCTTTTCATTTATTTATTATTCTAAACACATAATTATATCCATGATATAGAGTGCAAAGTGGATGAATGTTGTGCCGTAAGCAAATTATATGGTGTCGTTTTAATGATTTTTTATGGATGTTTTGCGTCGGATGTTAATTGATGTAATGACAATTTTGGCATACGTATCAAATTAAATAATGATTAAATGTAAAATGCATAATGACAAGGTTGAAAAGGAGACCACATAATACCCACCCACCCTCCGACCCACCCAGCTACCTGCAGACGCAGTTAGCTATAGTTGTTACATAAACAGGGTATTAAATCCAAGTAGTCTCATGTTGGAATAGTGGAGCTGGCTTTATGTCGCAACACATGGGGCTCATTTAATTAGGATCGTGTTGCGTTTTATGGCCAGCCCGGCTCCACTACGAGGATATGGTCTCCCTAGATGCTTTCTGTAGTTATCATTTAATAATCAGGCAATCTAATTCGGTGGTAGCTTCACAATTTTCAGCTTTGATACATGAATATATTTTGTTTTCTAACAGTGGTTGATGAGATATGACAAAATATGAACGTGAAACGAAAATGATGAATAATCAGATTTAAGCTCCAAGTAATCTCTTCACTGTGTATCCGGGAACGGAGTACACCATCAGCAGAATCATGATCGCCAGCATGACCACGAACACGGCCTTAATGATGGTCCACTTGTAGTTGTGCCACATGATGTAACGGAGAGACTTCAGCGGGTTTAGGAACCACAAGAACGAAGAATCGGGACGACTGTGTAAGAACGATGAACACGATAAAAACAACAATGTTAAAATTTAACTTGAGAATTGTTGACTACAGCAAAATTTGAAATAAAGGAAATAAAACGCGGTAGCTCATGTTTAAAGACTTGTAAAGTATTAAAATGTATATAATTTTAATATTAAACTGAAATAATTATTAATTACAAGACAAATCAGGTGTGTGTACTTACATTGGCTTTTCAAGAGGATCCGGTTCGTTGCGACCCAACCCGGCGGGTAATTTATCTGCTTCTTCTCGAGTCAAAAGATGTATTTCAGCTTCGACTTTGCCTGTAAGTTCCATTTCTTCGGTGTCTCGTTTTATGTAGAATGGCCACCAGCCTTTCACTCGCTTTTGTTTGAACAAGTTAACCATAGGCACGGTGTCATCATTACGGAGCATGTCTAAGGTGCACAATTTAGATGTCTTAGCTCCACGAGGAAATCGATTCAGGTCTAAAGTGAAAGCTCCTGTAAATATATAAATCTTTTATAAGAAAGTAGCAACTGAGATCATTATAATATATACGAAAATTCTTTTTCATGGCTTATTTTTTTCTTCGGGCTCATCGTGAACTCACCGAGGAAATCATCAGCGGAGAAATGATCAGCATCCCATACTTGCAATTCGAGACGTGCTGGAATTTTAGATTCGCTCTCGTCCCAAGAGAACACGGATTCTTTACGAGTAATCACAATGCGTTCTTCGGCTTCCAAGTAATCGAATGGAAACACGAAACGCCAGTTGAAATTTCCTTCGCCAGTCAATGAGCGATAGTGGATGTCCGTGGACTGGCAATCTTCAGGGCCCTTCAGCCAACTAGTAAAAGCAAAAACCATTACAATCCCTAATAAATGATCAATCAGTCAATCAGTAAAATTCGCTATTACCTAGTAAATTAGATGGTCAGAAAACTTACTGCTACTATGTTTGGTCATTGGTCATAGGCAAAAGAATTTTTACGAACAGTAAAAGAAATAGCAATGAATTATAAGTACAGGTCTACCATTTACTTTAAATACCTATCTACTTACCCTTTGACATAAATATCGGACATCTTCTCTCCGTTAAAGAAAGTATCATCTTCCAAGACAACGTCATCTGTGTTCCAGATGATAACTCTTATTTCGTATGACTTGGGTTTCCGAGGCGATATATCTACGGGAGGACCCGGGAGCGGCATATCCATTGGGAACATGTCCACCCACATCTCCAAACGCCCTTGTTCAATACCTAATATAAAAAGTGTAAATTATCATATCATATAGCATTTAAATTATCATATGGAATTTCAGGATGTGCCGTTAACAGAAAAGATAAGTAAAATATGCTGATTTCTATACCTGGTCTGTTTGGGTTGAACAGAGGTCTTGTCTCAACGTGTTCGGTTACAAGACGAGTACCTATACGTGGCACCTCTTGCCAGCGGTGCAAGACATGGAGGGCCATTTGTTCCTCAATTGTGTCAGGGTCGCCGAAGAGCTCAGTATCATCTATGGGTATGTTAAATACAGTGCGACCGACTTTAACACGGCTGAGTTCGTAAAGTGGTGGATCCAATCTTCCCTCTTTGCAAAGTTTAGCCAAAATTTGAGTTGGCTTCATAGAGTCACGCCAACGGTTGTATCCCTGCCTGCAAAGTTCAGAAAATTAATAAAGAATTACAAATATTGAAAAAAATATGTAAAGTTGGGGTTCAATAAACTGTCTTGTAGATTCTTTAATACATTAGCTATGTACTGGAAAGGATATTCCAATTAATGTCACAAATACAAATTTTATATACTTACTCTTCATAGCGTAGTGGTAAGCCACATGTAGCCCTGTGGCGACTGTAGAAGCGATTTTCAAGATCGATTTTAGTTTCACCAATTAAATCATCAGTTCCCACTAGATCCCAGTCTACTACTTGAATATTGAGCATTGAATCTTGTGGAAATGTCGCCTCAATTTCAAAACATTTTCCGAACACTGGATTTAATTGCTTGGAGACGTAATTATCACTGTCAGAAATTCTCTTCGAACCCAATTGCAGAACCAAGTAGGGATCTGCTTTTCCATTTAAGTCCATGGGATGGAGATCGGTACCTTTCACAATGTAGACTCTTACAAGAACATGTATTGGCTCGTTATTAGGCACGCCTTGGAAAAATCCATAATTAGGATCGAAGCCCATCACCGTATAGTCATCAATTCCTTTAGGTAGAGGCCACCTATATACCTTTACCGCACCCTAAAATGTCAACAAACTCATCATGCAGGAAAGATCCTACGCTAATGGTACATAAAGTTAGTAAGAGTTTGGTAATTATTCCTTATTAAAATAATAATTAAAAAACAATCAGTTGCCGGTGATTTCTACATTTAGGACTTTCTCAGTTTAATCAAGGTCATGTCCGTATTCTTTGACATACTTGCTATTTTATAAGTTTTGACAAACTTGCAATTTTATATAAGTTACTATCTTATTTTTATAGAAAATAAATAATGACTAGTGAATGAGTCGATGAATTTGTCATTACACACATTTCCACATTACTCTAAAAGCACTGTGTAATACGAAGCGCTTCTATTAATTTAAAATTGCTTTAGTCAACATAATTTTCTGTATTTTCCTATGAGAACGAGATTTTTCCCGCAGCAAAAAATATCTAACCTACATAATGACGCTCGGTAATAAATAATATAAGCTTACCAAAACGTTGTCAAAACTCGTACAATTCTAATTTATTTGTACTAATAATAATAATTATTGGTCATTATCGGTATATGTACGTATGAAGCGACCAACAAAGCGACAAAAGAGATAACAAATATAACAATATTTTTATAGAGTATTATGTAGTGTACGTAACGTATAGTATTATATACGAATATTATTTTATTCTCGATACTATTTTATTGTTTTTTATTATATTTTTCTATAGATTACCTTAAATATGCCAACAACTCGATTTTCATCATCTGTCTCGTCGCAACTTTTCTTTCCTCTGTAAAGCTGGAAAGTATGTAACCATTCCCTGAACTCATTATATTCAGTGACGGCTTCAAGCTCGTGTGGATAAATCTATAAAGAAAAAAATTGATATTATAAAAAGTGATATATATTAATATAATTAATTTTTAAAAATATTGTACTTACGTTAGCTAGCGCCGAATTCGGTATTTGATTCTTTTTGGGATTAGTCACTGGGCTCAACTTTATTCGAGAAGCTGCAGGTCTTCTGCGTCTAATGCGCTCAGGAACAAGTAACTCGTCTTCCGGTCGATGTTCGTCCAAGTTCGCGACTTGACCTGCTTGAGCTGCATCTTGCTTTTCTTTCTGTACTTGTTTTTCCTTTTCTATCATTGATTCCACTGACGCAAAATACTTAGTCCACCAGTCCTTGCTGGCATCATCTTCATCTCGACCAGAATCCATGCTAATTTTTCTTCGTCTTGGCACATCTCGTCGCATAGATCTGCGTCGCATAGAACCACTAGACGCAGCTCTCGGCTCTTTACGTATGGCACCTCTACCACATGGAGTATTGGGTCGGATATCACGTGGTAGCAAAGGAATATTTTCTCTTTCATTTTCAACTGTGTAGACGTCTTCTTGAATGATGCAATTGTTGCGTAAATCGACATTTTGCAGCTGAATCACAGATTTCTTTCGATCTTCAATCTCACGTTCCCTTTTCGTCATTGGAGTAAACATATATTTATGTATAGAATTAATGGTATGAGTGCCGACCAAAGTAATTCTGCCAAAGCTGCGGCAGTCTACTACACGGATAGTTAACGGAGGTCGATACAGATCCTGATCGGGGAGTTCAACGTCCACAAATCTAGACGGGCTTGAGAAGTTCGGATTCCGTTTAGCACTCGGAATAATGGTCGAATAAATTATATTCCCTGCACATTCGATATCCACTCGGGGTTTATCGACGGCTAAGAAATGAATGCGTTTTAAATCTCGCAGACCCCAGAACAATACCTCGATACGATATTTGGAGAGTGTTGGTCGAATGCCCC
>DWFY01000145.1:0-11799 GCA_018246875.1 Creonpyge creon creon | reverse complement strand
TTGTAAGCGAACGAGCTGTCCGCGCACTGGAGTCTGTTCGTCGTCGCTTTGAGCGGATTCATTTCGATCAATCACGGGAACGTCGGGACGCCGACAAGTTGAAAAATGACAATAAATCAGTTTTTGTTTCCATTTGTGCGCCATTATCGCTACATGAAAGGAAAGCCAGTACAATGAACAATTTCTATTAGATATCTAATTCATATCGTTAAACCTACATTGACTTTTGTACGTTGGAATACGCTTCACCGAACCCTGAGCATTTACTTTCCGGTTCTGGCGCGAAAACTACTGGACTCATTTCGTTGACGTATTCAATATTATCAAGTCATTGGTTGCCTAGTTTTCTTGTACAAGTGTCGCGTCATATATCTGGTGTGTTGTGTGAAAACATAACGTTATTATATGTTAAGCGTTAAAATTGGTGCAAATTGTTTAAAGACCACGTTTGTATGCAGTGTTTCAAAAAGTGTGGCCGTTACTAATGTACTAATACTTTTGTAAATGGAAACGTATGTGTGTTTACAACAGTTTTTAAAAGCTCAAGGGTTCAACCGGTATTCATAATATTTTGCACCCGTGCATGCTCGGAATGTGATAATGAATTTTTCCTCCCGTCGTACTCGAACTGGATAATGGTTGGAATGGTACAAAAATGTGTAGTTTTTCGCCGTTCAATATTTACGGCTCAACGACGGAAACGTCAGTTTCCTAGAGAACAGCGGACAACAGTTTTCGAAAAGATATAAATACTGGTGTATCTGCGAGCAAAAGCAAACGAACAAATGTATGCAATAATAGTGAGGTTAATAATATATAATAGGTTTTATAAACTGCCTTATTTTGTACGTAGGTTGTACGTATATTTAAGCAATAATACCTATCGAACGGTCGCTCGCGAGGACAGAAATCATTAATTCATATGTCTTATGATTTAATATTACTGCTAATATTAAAATAAAATTGTTTTTATTTAATATGTTAAAACTTATATATTACATGTTTGTTGTTTATATAAAACACATGTCTGTTTGTATTGTTTCCGAGAAATTGCAAGTTTCCCGATCTTTTCCTATTAGTGATAAGATATAGGTACCGTTTTTTCAAGCCGTCGTTCCGTCGACATTGTTAGTACCAGCCTTTTGGATGTTGTAACGTAATAGGTTCTATAATTTTTAAGTGCGCACAATTTTCTTGTTATGATTGTAATAGTTATCTCGTGATAACGTTCTGCCAATAAAACGCATGTAAAGTACATGCGGTAACAAAAGTAACTACACAGATATATATTATAAATCGTTGCTGTAAATAGTTTAACAGAGATGTGTTCATATAGACCTTCTATTGTATGAAATATAGGCTAGTTAGACAAGTTTGTGTTACGTTACGTTTAGAGGGCAGGCATTTCGTGCGCGCGGCGTACCGCTGTTTACAGTAATCGACCGTTGCGTTGTACGGAACGCGGTCGAGTAAAAGTGCGAATCGTTGATCTCATTCGTTTATGGACGTGTAGCTCAATATGTAGAGGTTTTTTTTTTGTAAAATAAACTCAGAAATTTATCCCAATGTAAATGTATATTATAAGATATATTGTGTATATTTTTTAATGGAGAATTTTATACAAGTAACCCAATTTTGTTAGTCCGATGGTTGTATAAAGTATCCAGTGTCAACAGTTTTCCGTTTGTCGTGTATAGATTATTGTGTACATATTGTAAGAGAGTTGTGATAGGCGATTTGACGCTTATTATATCGAGTTGTATAATAAAATTATATTAATGCGTTGACATGGATTTGTGTATAAATTGATATTGTAAAGATTAACCTGAATATCTTGTTCAGAGATTGACGTTTCGAACATGAATAAATAAATAACTTTTACACAACAGGTTCTATTATTAATTATAATAAGGCAAAAGTATGTCTATTGAAAACGAGACTGAATGGTGACTGATTCGAGGGTAAATTTAAAACAACACTTTGGTTTGGTTAAAAAAGTATGCTTTTTTATTATTTCTTTCAAATAGTCTTCATCTAAATTTTATAAGAACATTGGACACAATCGAAGCTTTTTACCGATAAATAAGTATAAATAATTTAATAATCACATAAATCGTCTTATTTATACATACATTACATTTATTTTAATATCAGTCCTCTCAAAAGGTCCATTCTCTCCCTGCAAATTAAAATTTTATATTTACACAGCGATAGGGATTCGCATCTACCGTACGTACATACATCAACAATTAACAATTAATAGAGACTATTTACAAAATATATTTCCACAGACACACACACGCGGTCGTCCATCGTCGTTCACACACATCGAATTAACATTCATACGATTTGGCATATGGATGGCGGCGTTTCACTAGCAGAGATCGTCCCGGGCGAGCCACCACGGCGCGCGGCACCCCGAGCGCTTCCGCCGCCGCCGCTCGGCGCGGTCCGAGCGCTTCTTCACGAAGCGCACGTTGTACGGGTCCTCGGCCAGCTCGGGGTAGCGCGCCACGTCGTGCACGTACTCGCCCTCGTAGCCCGCCGCCGAGCCCGCCTTCTGGATCTCGTCCAACTCTGCCGCCGACCACTCCAGCGCCCCGCCCATGCCCCCGCGCAGCGCCTCTCGCTCGCGGTGCCACGCCTTGCGGATGGCCGTGGAGCGCGCGTGATGTAACAACCGCTGCTTCTCTCTCTCAGCGCTAGTGCCGTATCGTAGGTTCACTATGCTCGTTTGTCCGTGGATTTTGACGTCCGCGTACGAGCGTCCGGCTTCCGCCACCTCGTGGAATGTCACGTTCAGTTTCCCTTGCATGCGCTTCAGTTGTTGCTTGTCATCGGCGGCTCGCCACGTCTCTTCTTTTACGAAATAGAAGACGTCCTGTTGATCACCGTGGACGACGAAGGAGAAAGGTAATAAGTGCGAGCGGTTGAATACTGATGTATATACATCGCGGTATATCGCGTTCGCTGACGGCACCGCTGTCACTACGGCACGGCCGCGAGAATTCCTTGATACGAGAATGCCTCGCCCGAAGGGGGGTTCCGAGTCCGCTCCGATTCGTTTCGGAGCTAGATTTAAAACGTCCGTTTTCAGAGCAGACATGGCGGGTATGGAGAGACTTCGGAAATCGGCTATTCTTTTATTCGACATATGTGAGAGAAAGCCAGATTCGATGGTTACACTGGACAATAAGGACATGGACGAAGGTAAGTTGGGGTCATCTTCTCCAGGCGCAGATCCCCAAACCGGTCGTCCTAATGGGATGTTGGGTAGTATTGAACCACCAGGTAATTCATCGGGATAAAGTTGCGGCGCCAAACTCTTTGTGTCGTACCCGAGTAACTTTAACCACGTTAAATGATCTGTAAACAGAAAAAACACGATTACAATCATGTAAGTTGAGAAAAAAAAACAAAAATAACATTTGTTAATAACATACCTGTAGGTTTCTTGTATTGTGGTCTGACATTTATAGGATCGTTGCCATTGAACCTGTACAAATGTAATTGAGTAGGAGTATGTATTCGGTCTATCAGATTTTCCCACAGCGGCGACATCCATTGTCCTATCAGAGGATCATAGACTTTTCCATTAGCCATGTGTACTAATGACGTTACTTGATCCAGTAATCCCCCGCAGAAGTCAACGGGGAGATATAAATATGGGTTGGAATCATAAACTATGTGCCCATATGGAGATCGCATTATTTCTCGAATCCCTTCTCCGTACTGATTAAAGATCATGACAGGGGTCCCACATTGATCTGTTGCTATGTAGTATTTGTGGCGAGCAACCTGGCAAAATAAATATAAATGAAAATAATCATCACCTGACATCATAGGTATACCTAAGTATTAATTTATATTATAAACGATTAATTAAACAGTTTTCAATTCGTCTGATGGTTATAGAATTCAGTATGATACCGATGGAGTTCCACTGGGTCGTGGAGCTTTTTTGCTAGCTTTATTTTTACAAGAAAATAGGATTTCTGTTACCTGGGTATAAATAAGGTGACCTCTATCATCATATACTAAGGTCATGAATCTATTTTCACGAGGTGAGTAAATGTGGCTGACTTCGTGTGGTTTTTCTTTATTCGTATAGAAGAATTGAGTAACATTTCCGAAATTATCTTTCCTTGTTGATAATCTAAAATAATAATTACATAATTAATATTGAAAATAATTAAGGGAAATTAAAAAACGTATTAATATCGTGTAAATTAGACAAACCTGTCCAAATGATCATAATAGTAGCGCACATCGAAACGTCCGCGTTTGGTGGCTTTAATCAGTAAGCCTTTGGAATTGTACTGGAATCGTTCCTCCCTTGCATTTTGCGATACTAGTCCTCGACTATCATACCGATATTGGCCTTCACCGAACTTTATAATGCGATCCATATCGTTATACTCCATTGGTATTGTATTTCCTCTATACGTCAACGAAAGCATATTTCCGTTATCATCGTATCTGAAACCCCACGGTTCCTGTGCTTCAAGGCCAGTAAGCTGACCATCACAATCCCAAGTATAGTTCTTCACGTTAGTGTATGTGTTGACGCCTACATTTCGCGTGTGCGTTCTAGTTTGAGATATTCTGCCGTGTTTATCGTAAATGAATTCCATTCTAAATACTTCCATTCGATGGATATTTACACTAATTTCCTTCTCCAGGAACTGCTCATTTAGTGCTCGTGAAAACATAGCAATGCCATCATATACTGAAGTTTCATTCCATTTCTGCTTTGATACCGTAAATTGGCCTAATATTTCGGGAGCTCCAGTTTTGGTATTGTATACTATATGGTGTGGAATGAGCGTTTGACCACCGATACGTCCTTGAACAGCCGTTATTCTGTAGTTATTGTCATATTCATAAATTATTTTAGCATTGCTTAGTCCCGTTTTAGCTCCATAATCTAGTCTCTCTTCTATAAGTAAGCCACCGAGATACGTTGATTCCCAGCGATAATCAACTTCACGGTCAACGTGTAATATTTCCGATGGTAATCCATTAGTTTCAGAATAATGTATTTGTGTTTGTCCATCTCCGTGTATTACTTCAGAGACCTTGTTTGTAGTGAAGTAACGATATATAACTCTTGCTCCATCTCCAGGGAAGACCGTTTGTAGCAGTTCTCCGGTGTGAGAATAATGCTGCAAATATTTCCTTGTCGACCCTGGTGGAGTATAGGTAACTCTTAAGAATCCGATAGATGGCTGCACGCTAAATGTGTGATTTGTGCTTGATGGTAATACGACGTGAGTCAAGCCGCCATCATTGTCATATAAATATTTAAAACTCCGTTGACTGGCTAGAGTAATTTTAGAAACAAGATTTCCCTCATTATAATATATAAATTTGGTACCATCTTGTGTACTAGATATTTCCGATAACATTCCATGCGGATCATAGTTGTAAGATTCCTCGCTATCACCCCATTTCCAACCATTGATCCTATAAAATCTATCGTAAGATATATTTAACGGAACTCCTGCCCCGTGGGGAGTAAATGAAAGTGGTAAGCCAGCGACATCATAGGCAATCGTAAACAATGGAATCCTGTCGGCGTTGAAGAATGTTTCTTTGCTTTTGAATTGGTCAAACTCAATTATCAGAACTCTGGAGTCATTCACCCATATTTCTCTGTTTAAGGTTTGTTGGGGGTTTCTTACATCACCTACTAAGGTATATAACGAGTACATAGTATTTATTAATCCATCGCCGAAAGTGGTGGATTGGTGAGACCACATATGAAGCATTTCAGCTTCGATGGGTAATGCAGCTTCAAGTAACGGATGTTTGGCCGCTGCAATGCTTTCGAATTTACCTGACCAAGGCGTATCGATCAGTAATGTATTGTTTGAATAAATTCGTCCTTCTGTTATTTGCTTCCCATTATTTATAGTTATTTGTTTAAATGATTGTCCATGTAATACATATTCGCACTTCTTGGCTACTCCTACAGGAATGGTGCTCGATGGATTAGATACCGTGACTGCGAGCCCGTAGTTTTTGGCCAACCCAGAGGTTATATGGACTTGTTCCCCAGATGGCATTATGATTTTAATGACCCGACCAAGTTCATCGTAGTTGTAAATTACTGTATCTCCAGCCTGAAAATAAAAAAAAAGTAATGTAATTCATTATATTTGTTTAATTTTAATAGTGTGAAAAAACCTGTACATACGCCAGATCGACTGTTGAGCAATCCTGTGTTCGCATCATAATCTAATTCTATTTCAGAAGATCCTTTTTCTGTTATTTTGGTCAAATATCCAATTCCAGATATTTTTAACTCCAGTTTATGATCCTGAGTATTTTCTATGGAACTTACGACATTGCTATAATCTCTCAGTAATTGCACTTTATTTCCAGAAGCGTCTGTCACAGTGGACAATTTTCCAAAGCTGGTATTTTTTGAATATAAAAATGAGTATCTGGTTTTTCCTGAAGTTAAATCTTTAGTCGTTATGTGTTGGCCATAGCGGTTGAAGACATATATTTCTGAAGTAGGCGGATATGGTATTCTGAATTCCCCATTCTCATCGTGAGAAGGTAAATAGTGTTTTAGCGCCAAGATATGGAGAGAACCTGAAAACAAAAATAAATTAAAATTTTTCCCCAAAAGGTTATGTAAAGCTACTACATTTTTGCAAGGAATATAAAATAGTACCTTGGTCAACGACATTTAGAACACCATCTGGCGTCACTGCCAGGGCAGATATCGTTTGGAATTTCGCATTAGATGACAGTAACGTTTCAGTACTCGTTGGCGGTTCGTCTCCCGCTATTACACTAAGGCGGCAAGGACAACCAGCACCCTCGTCACGTAGATTAGCCGGAATTACAGTAGCAGTCATTGAAGTGTTGCATTCACAACTCAGTTCTTTCAAGTTTTCCTGCACTTTGCCAGCAAAGTGCATAATTTTTCCTGATGGATCGATGGATTTGATTGTGTTGGTCTTTTTAGCATCTGATTCCGCCACATACAAAATACCGCTCGGAGCGAAAGCTATAGCAAGTATTGTTCCTAAATTAGAGTCTTCTCTGAATTCTGTACTTGTTTTATTGGTCGCTTTGGTGATTGGTTTTCCATCACTTCCTAAGCGACAATGAGAAGGTTGACCAGCAACAATTTTTATTTTCATGTCTACAGTAAGTTTAAGAATAATTCTGTCATCGATAAAAAATAAAGATCCATCTAATGGAGATAAAGCAACACCCGTGGGCCATTGTAGTTGAGCCTCATAAGGAGCGATGGCACCTCTGCACGGTACCGGTGACCAATGATTATGGTGCCCATGGTGACCGACTAAAGTGTGAATAATTCCGTTTGGATCTACAGCACGTATATTTGTGCCGTCAGCAATGTACATTGTCTTATCTGCAGCAATAGCAAGACCTGAAAATATATAAAAAATTTAGTCCGGAACGTCTCATTTTTAATTTCCCAAAATTCTCATATATCACATTTTATACCTTTCGGATGGGCCAGCTTGGCTTTGATAGCAGGTCCTTCATCACCGCAATTCGAATCATCGCCTGGCACACATCGGTCCCCATTGCCTACGACGGCTTCGGAATTGGATGATGGGTCACGCACTTTATCTAATGTAAGAAGTCTCCTCACTTGATGTTTTTCAGAGTCTGATATGTAAAGATATCCGTCTGCCGGTGATATGCAGATATAATATTGATATGCAACTTGCGTCGTACTGTAAAGATAAGGGGTGTAATAACTTCAAGTTTATGATCAGTAATTATGTCGTTTTAAGTTTGTTACAGTTCAGTTACTTACTCTAGTCTTAAGATAGTAGTGACTACTCCTTCAGGGGTAATACGCCGTACAAGATTAAAATCTCCAACATATAGAGAACCATCAGGGCCAGATGTTAATGCCGTAGGAGTAAGAAGTCGTGCGTCTGCGGCTTTGCCATTGCAATGGTCGGGACAATCTAATGAACGCTGAAGACCCGTTCCCATCACCACCTATTAAATAAATATTTAATATTTCTTGTTATTGTTTTATGTATGTTAACTTTACATTTTGGCTCTACGTGTTTTTTTGTATTTTATGATGAACTTATAATACTTTTTAGTACCTGTACTGTTCTAGGATATTGCTTTAAATGTAACATGGCACCATCTCCTTTTTGCAATATACCTTCGTGGAAATTGTAATGATGGTGAATATCTAATCCCCAACCCCCAATATCAGATATATCAACATCAAATCCAGCTAACGTTGCTGTCTGCGTTTCCCAAACAATTGCCGCGCACGATGAATATTCATAACCAATTGAAATCTTTGCTTGGGCTTGACCATATACCTGAAATTCAATGTTTCAACGCTTAATGAATGGCTGTAAAATATTTATTTAGAGGAGCACAGGTATTGTTTGGTTAACGAAAGTCGTACTTTTTGTTTGTAAACATTCCTTTTGTTCCACGCAAATACGTGAGTTAGGTCTGGATCGGCTTCGTACGTGTGGGTATGTAGGGAACCTTCGATTTCAACTCTTACGTGGACGCGTGCAAGTGACGCCGGGACAATTCGGCGCGTGAGCTGGACATGCACGCAAGATAAATAGCCAGCAGATTGCGAGGATCGATATGTGAGTTTCACTAAGGAACCGGGTATTGCGATTGATTCGCTGACAATCTGGAACGAAATCTCGTGTTATGAATTTGTCTTCTATAAATTACATAAAAAATCAGATTGAGGTTAGTGATTTATATATAGTTGTCACTGAGTTTCTCTGTTCCGTTTCATTAATGTACCTGTGCTTCAGGATAGATAACGGTAGCCGTTGTCGCCGAAGATGCAGCAGGTGCAGCCAGTGGCGGCATGTCCACCACCTCAGGTCTAAGCCGTTCATGGTCATGAGCAGCACAGGGCGGGGCTTCTGCCTCCCACCACTGTGGCATTGGAGACCAGTCAACACGTTGAGGCGCTCTGTAGATTTTATTTAAAAATGTTTTTATACCTTTACTCATAATTTTTTAAGCGTTAGGTAATTACGATTTATTTTTTATACGTGTAAAGATGGAGTTATTATAGTTAGAATATAATATTTATATACTTTTTACGTGGTCTTTTGTACATTAGAGTGTAATTCGGAAGAGTATCATTTATAATGTAATTATATACATATATATGTAGTTGAGTTCACGTAATTACCTAGGCGTTGGTACTTTTACGCTGTCATCGCTGAGTTCCATTTGCACGGGTGGCAAGACCACAATCTGATTCCAGGGTACAAATACTGTTTTCCGCAAAGGCTTGAACGGTGACCGTTGGAACTGAAGAGTTACTGCTCCACCCCCATTAACCAACACGTCGAACCTAAAACGTGTATTGTATTAAAGCACTATCCAAAACTTGGCAATTGTACAGTTTTAAGTCCTCGATTCTCTTTAAATTTAAATTTTTAGGTATAACTATATGTATACATATCGTACGTATAGTAATTATCCGTGCGAAATACTTTTGTTTTTTCACAATTAAAGTAGCGAAATAGGCTGTGAGCTACCTATGTTACTGGAACCCACACACATCACTTCCTTGTGGCAAAAATAAACTGAAATGTGCGTAAGATCAGATATACCGGAGTCGATAGTTCTACGAACTTAGACCCTAGGGAGCTTGAAACCTAAGGACAATGCAAGTAATGGAAAACAAACACTGCTGGTAGTCGACAGTTGCAACTGAAGTAGTAATGAACTCTGATCAGACGATTCTACAGTCCTCGAAATTCTTCTAATCATGTAACTAAAAGTGCTAATATTATACTATTTCTGTTTTATCAGTTATGATTCGGCTTTATAATATGTATTTCAAAGAGTGCTCTTGTAAATCTTGTAATACAAAATATGTTTTCAATATAATATATGTACATAATGTATTATATTCCGCAGTTTCCTTTACACATTCAAGGATGATACTTCAAATGCAAACCGAAATTTTGAATACTTATTAATTTTCAGCAACATTAAATGTTTATTTTGTGATGCCGTTTGGTTTTGTGGTTGACCTATATTATGAACGTCTTTGAAGATATTGGTTTTTTTTTTACAATTAACATTCGGAACATTAATCTAAGCGTTTAGCATATGTGAGAATGCTCAAAACAGCAGATGAAGAATAACGCTGTACAATTACGGACAACATAATTTCCGTGCGTGTTGGTGTTTCGATATAACTTTAAACAATTATCGATTATCCTAAGTTAATATTGGAACAGTATCAAACCGTGACATGTTAATTTTCCATAGACAATTACGAGATCCGTCCATGTCCATCGCGTCAGTAACGCTGTGAAATAATTTGATTACCTGTATGAAATCTGTAATAGCCGTGGCAGGTAAAATAATAACCGCGGCGAGAATGCTCTTCCCGAATGTTTTACAATACATTATTGTTTCTGGTTCTTGAACAAATACCTCTTTTAGTTACGCTATTAAAATGTTATAATATAGGATACCATAAGAAATTGCTGTTAATGGTTTTTTAAATTACAGGTTGCTGGAATAAGTCAGGATTTTGAAATGTTGACGCGATAATATAATTTTGTAATTTTATTATTTGTAATATTGCATGCGGATTTTTTTAAAATGTATTACTGCATTCGAGTATTTTAAACTAAAAATATGTCTTTTACCTTTTTCATTTGATTTAAGGATTTCTGTATAATAGTGTAAGGGATATGATTATAACTTATTTACGTATATCACACTCTCGTTTTATATTTTACATTTATTCTTAAAATTAAGTTGAAACGATCGTTTGATGTTATTTTGAGTTAAAAAAAACGTAACATCACGCCTGTACTTTCCGAAGAGGTAGGCAGAGGAGTGTAGTACACTCTCACGATTCACCACTTACGTTTACCTGCTATCATGGAATAGGTGGTGAGTCTATACATATATAGGTACGTAGTTAATATTGAAAATTGTAATATTTTGAGGACTACTTATTTTTAAATCCACATGTATGTAGATTTTTTGACATCTAATATTCAAATTAAAGTTAAATTTACAAGTCGTGATCATTTTCGTGATATTCAAGAAACGTTATAAATACAGTCATATCAACTGCGGTAATTGTAAGAAACGATTTCCCTTGCTATTTTGGACAGGATTTCAGACTTGTATAACTCTAAGGCTTGTTTAACATTTAACGCTAAAGGTTGTTAAATGTCATTTGATTTAGGGGCAGTAAGATGATTTAGACAGGAGTCAGAAATATAATTTAAAAAATGCAATCTATGTCAGTGCAGACACGTGATCTAGCGGTAGCTTCCACGCTATTAAAGGAAATAGGTCGCCCGATATAACCAAGATCACAGGTAACGTCTAGATATTTTGCAGTCAGATCAGGGACATGTAGCGTATTAAGAGGCACATGCTTGGCAGGGACGTGGCAAAGCCAGCGTGACGTATTAAATTGGCAAATACTTAATATTAAATATCAGCCAATCTGTTGCTCGATAATAAGAGGTACATGTAACTTAAAAAATTACATACATTAAAAAAAACATCAGATTAAATTTACAAAACCGATACAAGGAAACATTATGTTCTAACCCATTAAAATTGTAACGCTGATTGCTTTATTTTTTTTGAACTAACTCTTAATACAAACTATTCCAAATAAAAAGATGCCTTTTGAAATTCATAATTTGTAATAGAATCTACTTCTGAATTTATCTACCTTAAATCAAAATACTTATAAGTAACATCACGCCTATAATCCCGGAAGAGGTAGGCAGAGGAGTGTAGTACACT
>DWFY01000144.1:0-11812 GCA_018246875.1 Creonpyge creon creon | reverse complement strand
CCAATAGTACTCGACCCTGGATTTGAACCCAGGACCTCTCGATCGGCAGTCGCGCTTGCAACCAACACGACCAACGATGCAGTCCAGTAAATGTTATATAAATATTGCAAAGTCATATCCAAACACCGGTTAGTAGTAACTAATCGTTAAAACCTCAACGCGAGTATCATCGGACGGCGAGCTGATCGTTTCACAACTGGTTCAAAGTGTTTTGCGTGTAGCTAATGATGGGGAAAGTGTTAAAGCACTGGTACTAGTGGAGTACTGACACTGTACTGAGAAGTATTGAAAGGTACCTACTGCTCGATTTCAAAATGTGATGAAAGTACATTATGATATCACCAATAATATTTGATTTTGGAGCAAAATAAGCAAGCATTATTAAATTACAGTTAGATTTAAAATGATTTATTTCGGAAGCTAGACGGTATGGCAATGGTGTATTTTGTTATTTCTTGCATGTGCTTACTCCTTGTGAACTAGATTGGCAGGTACATGGCGCTTCCAAAGCCCCAAGTAATTTGGTTATTGCACTATACTTTTTACGTTTCATTAATTAATAATTCCTTATGTTCGTTATAAATGTAATTAGTAATATAACATAACATCACGCTTGTATTTTAAAATTGGAAAATATTCATTTGAATTTGAATTTGAACTAGACATTTTCTAATATAACAACAAAACTTATACTGTAACATCAAGGCTGTAATCCTCGAAGAGGTAGAAAGAGAAGTGTAGTGCACTCCCACGTTTCCCCTATTACACTGGTCACAAATCCAGACTAGAAATTTCAATAAGAAAATCTAAGTTAGAAAATTCCAATAGTACCCCGGACCTGGGATTTGAACCCAGGACCTCATGAACGGCAGCCGCGCTTGCAACCACTGACCAACGATGCAGTCTAACTAAAAATTATATCGATTAGTCTTTTTTATTTGTTCCATGAATAAAATAAATATCATACTACACAGGAAGTTATTTACATTTTTACGATCTTAACTTTTTACAGTGCTTATTGTCCTTGTCTTATAAGTTTTTTAAAACTGAACTATCCGAGAATATTTAGAAATACCAAAGCCTTTACAAATGAGTTATACTCGTACAAGTAAATTTTAATTCAAATGTGTGAATAAAAAGATTACGAAGCAGGTAGTATTTAAGAAATCAACCCCGAAGTTTTTGTAATAAGCGCCTTCCGGGTAATGAATAAATCCTTATTTGCTAAGATTATTGCTAATAAACGGGACTTACGTCTAACGAAGTGTCCACATTTTGCGCTTCAATATGTCGACTCACTGTTGACAAATTACGTTCTCATAGCAATAGTACATGTGGATATAATCAGTTCGGGTAATTTGTAATGTGTGTCGATAGTTTGCCTAATATATATACCACATATTTTATAAGATCACGTCAGCACATGATTAATGGAACTATGGCAAATTATGTGTTTTTGCTCACGTGTCTCTTACAGTGTGTTTTACAAAATAGTTTTTAATGCTTTAGTATTTATATATAGCATTTTACTAAAATGCTATTAAGTAATATTTTTATTCATTGTAAACTGAACATTCACTTAAAATATTTGGTTTAATGAATCGTAGATTTTGTTTAATAAGAAGTGATTTTCTATAAATGTTTGTACTATGTTTGTTGATTATGCTTGTTTTCTACTAGGTAAATTTCTACGTGGTTGTTAGATTCTATTTCCTTAAACACTATATCACCGATATTTAGATATCAAATAACAACTTTAACATTTGAACAAAAATAAAATAGGTTTTTGTTTTTAATAATTCCAAGTCCATAGTTTCATTGGTTGGCTTGTTACGTGGTGTTGGATACTGTTCGTGCAGATCAAAATATTTATTACGCCGTCGACCACAGCACGAAGTAGCGTGAAGGTCGGTGATTGTGATCGCTCTATTCTACCAGACAATTTCCACGTTCATTTATTTCTTGACCTTTAAAAAATATTTCCTAGGAAACGATATGAAATGAGAAAAAAATACACGAGATTTTTCACATTATTCCTTTTTTATTTTCACATATTTTACAGTCGCCTTAACCTAAAAATGGTAACTTTATATCACTACGAAGATATGTCTGTACACTTAAATGACATGACATCTCAAAATGACAGTATAAATATACAGTAAGTATGATTTGAAAAGTATGAATATCAAATTTTGCTGATGTCCCGGCCATGAGTTGGCGAGATATAAATAACGTTTAGGTATTGACGGAATGAAACCCTAAAATGCTATACTACAATATTCTAGTGTTCGTAGTAGGAGCCTCCGTAGCTGAGGTGGCTGTCGTGGTGGTCGTTGATGAGGACTGGGACCTTCACGGGCACGGGGTAGGGCTTCTCGACTGTGACTGGCACGGGTCTGTCCACGTGCACGGGGTAGGGCCTGTCGACTGGCACCTTAACGGGGTAACCGACGTGTTTTATGACGGGGTAGGGCTGGGGTACGGGTACCTTGACTTCGACGGGGTATGGCACGTGTTTCTCCACGGGGTAAGGTTGAGGCACTGGTACCTTAACGGGGTAAGGAACATGCTTCTCAACAGGGTAGGGCTGGGGCACCAGCACTTTGACGGGGTAAGGCCTGTCAACTGGAACATGTACGGGGTAGGGTACCTTCTTCTCAACGGGGTAGGGAGCAGGTACGTGAACGGGAACTTTGACGTACTCCTTCACGTGAACGGGCACGTGTTTGACGACCTCGTAGGGCTGGGGCACGGGGACTTTGACGGGGTATGGCACGGGCCTCTCGACGGGGTAGGGAATGTGCTTCTCAACGGGCACGGCGTATGGAACACCCTTAACGAGAGTGATGGTTCTTGTGACATCGGTGTGTCCTCCGAGATTGATGCCATATCCACCGTGGCTGTAAGCACCATCGTCGATTAAGTTGTAAGCACCACCCACACCAACTCCTTGGCCGATGTAGCCGACGTCAAGTCCGTGAATGCCGTATCCATATCCGAGGTTTAGGAGACCACGCTTGTCAAGCTTCTTCTCCAGCGGCTCCGCTTTTTGCTCTGTCGACTTCTTCTCGCTGGCAGCTGCTGCTGCTATCAGCAGGAAAACTAGACAGGCCTGTGGACAATCAACAACAGTTTCAATAAGATTCATAATATTTTCAATAACAAATTTGCTTTTCTTCTCTTAAAGGTGTGGTGTTATAAAATCGATGACACGAATCGATAAATTTCAAATGTCTTTAAATAATGTATGAGCTTGTTGGTATTCATAACAACGTATTTACGATCAGATAGACATTGGAAACGGTTTATTGTGTTACGAAAACGCTAACGATGAACGAACTATAATTAATTAAGTAACACAGGTGCTATCAATCAAACGGCAAACTGTTTTCGTTTCGTTAGAACATGTTGAATTGGAATATCGGAATATATTTGAATCAATGATGAGTTTAAGATGAGTTTGTCGTGATGTGTTGATTACATATTATGCATTTGGTAACAAATAACTGTTGCATGATATTGTATTATTTGAGTAGCAAACAACTCTGATATTCCTCAAGTATGATTACGCGCAAAAAATAAATTAGTTTTGATTAGCTTTAAATACATTAACTGCTTTTATTTTTTTAAATTCTGCTTTAAGAAAAACTAAGTTATCTATCGATTTTACTAAGTTTGTCATAGTTTCGCATGTCTAAAAACAGCCTTATTTATTTGTGTTATACTTTTCATTCGTCATCGGAGTAACTTAATCACACAAACAAGGAACAAACCAAGATATCATGTACCATCATTGGATTAGAAAATATAGTCGTCAAAATTTTTCATAATACGCTCTGCATCAAGTATACATATTGCAAATAACCATGTCGATAAACGGTTAGATAATAACCGTATTGATTCCCCGGTTACACGGTAAATATGCGGTGCAGTTACACAAATGTTACGCAAGATGGCGCAACCGGGTGTAGTGTGTAATTACGGACAAATGTCTTTTGTTTACGACCAGTGTCAGGAGACGTGACATATAGCACGTTAACTTACTTGTGAACGTCGAATGTATTTCTGAATAGGCTAATCATACTCCAGTTCTATTTAATATGTGGATGTGTCCGATTAATTGAATTAATATTCGCTGTCGACTGTAAAATACACTGGTATTACTCAGCATAAAACCTATTACAATGCCAATAGACTTAAGAAGATAGTGTTCTTGTATTGTGGTGGTCAAGTTTCTTTGTAACGATAGACCAATTATTTTCCACTTCAAATTCACAAGGTGAAGGGAATTATTTCAAAAATACTGTTCGAATGTTTTATTTAAATGTTTCACTGAATATTCATCATTAACTGAATATTCAACTGATGGCCATTAAAGTCAAAGTTGTGTATATTAACGTATATGGTCAATTTTTCGTTGGGTTTCATAATGAATTTGTGACCTTTAATATCTCATTTTGTTCTGTAAGTTTTTGATTTGTAAGAAAACAATCAAGACACACAATCTGAAATGTGACTTCGTAATCTTAACGTTGAATAAAATATCTGAGTCAATTGGCAGTAAAACAAAAATCGTAAGAGAAAACCCAAGTATACGTAAAGGACTTGACTGAGCCTTTGCTTAAAGCGATTATCTTAAGCAGTTTTATGTCAAACTGTCTAAGCAAAAAACTTGAAATACACGAAATAAGATGTATTTATCCTGCTTTCATAGTTTAGATGAATACTATTTTCATTTATTTTAAAGTTACATAAGCGCCCACAATTATTTACTGTTATTGTATTATCACACCAGGTTCCCATACGAGGTAGGCAGAGAGCACCTAGTGCCAAACATCTCTATCCTTACAAACTTAGATTTGTAAGGATAGAATAGGATAGGAAGGACGTTAGCGTCCTTCTTCTACACTTATTTATAAGTAAAAGAAAACCGCGTAGCATCTTTAATGGTCGTGTACACAGCGTCAATAAATTTAGTGAAAATAACGCGTTCGTGATTCAAGAGGCGTTATCTCGTGACGTCATTTCACACGCCGCGTGGTCATGATTTAAAATTTAATGAATTTAACGCAATAAGTAGTAACGCGTGGCGATATTTGGAAACAAGGTTAAGCTTTAGATTTACGGTTTTGAATTGAGATTAAACATTATATAGTATAAGACGCCAGATTATAACCAATTATTACTAATGATAGTTCGTTCGCATTGAGAAGTTTTCTTCATCTAACCCCTATTGCTTAATATTAGCAATTATTTTTATACTGTGTTAGTAAATACTACTCATATTGGAAATTTAGGTTCTAAATTTAATTACTCAATTTAATCTCAGTCAATCAGGCGTTGTTATAGTTTTCGATAATTTAATAAATTAACAAAACAAATTCAAAAAAAAAATATTCTCTTTTTTTGTCACATATTGTACGTTACTTCGTATTGTTCCGAGAACTGTTATGTTACATTACATTACGAATACATTACACTATAATACCAATGTTTTTATGATTATGAATCACTTAACGGTAATAAACGGGTGCGTATTATTACGTCGCTTCGTTTTTGTGCACGTACACATAACGTTACCCGAGTGATTGTAATAAATTAGTTTTTTTTGTCAATCACGATAATTATCATGAAATGTTGTAATATGAAAATGTATTCTGTAATGAAGAGTTAAATCTTAGTTATAATTGAATATTAAGTAAGCTGAATTATAAACACGTTTATGGGTGACACGGGAAATAGAGTTTGCATCTTAAATGTTATATGAAAATGTACTGACATACGAGTATACTTGAAGATTTTAGGGTTTGTTGTAAGGTTGCTAACATTAAGGATATTGCAAAATATTCTTTATGACAAACTACATACGATGGTCCAAATTTAAAAAGGTTTAGATACTTTTTATATTATTATGTAATATAAATAACAAATCGTTATGTTTAGTAATAAGGACAATCTCTCAATAATTTTTAATATTATCTTGATTATTAATTTTTAAAATTGTGACACTTTTGACCAAATTTTAAGTTTTTTTTTTCAAAGTTTAATGGTAATCGTTATTATATAGATTAGACTCTACGTAGAGTTTAATTTCGAACGATTGAAATAGTATGCCACATCGCTTCTACAAAAACTAATCGAACAAAATAAATAGCCGAGATCGAAATAGACAAGACTAAAAACCAAACAATAATATAGAGTAGGGCTCAAACGGCGTTCACTTTCCAAGCTCTATTTAGAATGCTTCCGTAAAAACCTCCGTTTGACAGTAAACACTGCTAATCAGCGATCGAGGTCAGCTATCGGGTGACTCGTGGGATACGTTTGCCTATCTTTCGCAATCTTCTACCAAGGTTCTGCGCTAAGTCCGGCGTCGATATTGTTGTTCGATACGGAATTCCAACAATTCATTCTTTTGATCCTTTTTGAAAAGATATTCCGGAGTGATTTGTAAAGGTCAAAAACTGCCGTTTTCCGTTGTTTAAAGAAAGAACTGTATTTTTTTACGTCATGGAAGAAATTCTTTAGACCGAATTCCAAATAAAATTGGAAATATTGCCATACATTTCGTTTGGACCATTTTTTCTTAAAATTACGGTAGTGACGAGTCAAGTCTTCGTCTTACGTATTTTCTGATAATAACACCTTCTCATTCTAGAACTGTATTTATATAGAGAAAGCAATTACTACGATTTAGAACTGATACCAATTACACTAGGAATGTCGTATTTAACACTCGCTGTTAATTTACGAGGCTATAGGGTTGCTCGTGGGATAGTTTGCGCAACCGAAACCAGGTCGCGGCTACTTACCTAACTGCATCCAGCGGCTAACGGCTGCGGCTTGCGTTACGTGTCCTATTTCTGTATTTGTTATATACTTGATTAACTACTACTACATCCGACTTGAGAATTTAATAATATTGTCATTTTTATTAATTATGTTTGGTTCTTATTGAAGATGATGAACGCAGCGATCAGCCGCTGCGGCTTAAATTGTACGTATTTTGTATTCTCACAAGCCATTCATATATGCATTTGCTTTTTGTGCAGTCAGCTTAGTCTTACGTTTTAATGGAGGTCATTGCGCCACTTCATATGATGAGATATACTACGTGGGAGCTGTTTTACATGCGTTTTATATGCGAATTCAAAATATTTAGGTCGCTTTCTTACCTTGTTTTCGTCTACAGAGACATAGTGAAGACTTTACAAAAATACTGCTTTTCGTTAATACGAAATACATGGTTATTGATTGTTATGAAAAAATGGACGGAATATTTTCTTTGGATTAATTAACGCCATAAATATTTTTACTTTGTATAGCAAAATAAATTATGTTTTCGAAACATACGCCAAACGAAAACGTTCCATATTCAAACATTTTAGTGAACAAACATTTTGTGACGAAAACGTAACATCACACCTGCAATCCCCGAAGAGGTAGGCAGAGGAGTGTAGTAAACATTTTGTGACGAACATTTCCATTAATACATCTCGCTTAAGGCGTTACAACTTTAAGCCAGATACAAATATTAACTCTACAAAACAAGTTTATCAGTAACTAACTACTTACAAATTAAAACTGTGTCGACATCAATTATACCTCTATTTCTATCTATTAAAGTGCACCAGCATTCCAATACACGTCAGATCAGTACCATCCTTAGGGTGTTGCGTTTTGATCTTAAACCGGTTTAACCGGTTTCGGGTCAATCATAACCCGTAACAGGATGCTGATGTCGGAACCGTCCGGTAATTTTCATTGAGTTAGGAAATACAATTTTAATTGGTGTACACATTTCAGAAATATAACATTTCAATGAAATAATTACGTTATACCCTATTTTGCGCTTCTAACGAGAGTGTCTAATAATTATTTGGTAAATCGTGAGAAATTTAATGCCAGCATTATACAAAGACATTCGCGATAGACTTAAATTTCTCAACGAATTTTTAATTAGAAATTTGTAATTTAAAATAATTTTAGTCATACGGTTTTGAAATCATGTCTGTTGAACAGAGCAAATTAGCCAAATATGTATTAAATAAAACTTTAAATTATTTGATACTCTGAAATGTTTCCAATTTATTGTAGGGAACATTTCGTCAATATATTTCACATATCATCAACATTGCTAACTTTTAATGAGATTCCAATTCGTCGGCCCTAAAAGGAAAAATCCACTAAAGTTAGATTGACTTGCACGAATTTTAATCCTGTTTGTTTCCGTACTAATGTTTGATAGATTTAATAAAAGCGTAACTTTACGCGTGTGATCCCCGAAGAGATAGGCAGATGAGTGTAGTGCACTCCCACGTTTCACCAGTTCAATTTAATATTGGATTATATCACCAACTTAAATTTCAATCTAAAGTATAATTCCCATGTACTAAACAACAAACGTTTTAATTATTGTTATTATATCGTCCAGCCATGTATTTTAAGAGGTGGGCAGAGATCTTTACAGATCTGACGTATAACAAAATACGACATATTAATAATATATGAAATATTATAATTTACATACATTTAACAATACACGTATTTTAATATTTTTACTTTACGGCTCAATTGCTGTTTTTATATATTAAGTGTAACTCAAACGTACATAAGTACAAGGGTAACGTCAGGGGAAACGCGTTCATTAATACACACGAAAGGATGTTTCGAAAGGCGCAATTAGCTTAAAAACACCTTCACTTCTTGATTCATTAGAAACAAGTACCGTGATCTCCTTACTATTGGACGATCCGTTTATATACTAAACTTTTTATCGGTCCCCATTATATAATGTTACCTAAAATCGCTATCTCAAAAATATACTTTTTTGTTGTTTTCCTTTGAATATTATGGTTTTATTTGAAATATTAATATGACATTTAAAGTTATATAACAGCCTATTTATAGTGTTGAGTATACTCGCGGCTTCATTACAAAAGCACCTAAGGCCGAAGAGAACAACTAGATTCGTGGTTAACCTATGATTTGCCTAACGATCTGTAAGTATAACTGAATCGAACTAAAGTTCTATGGAATGTTCTAGTACCTTCTATAATTAGGGAATTGTTCCATTACAAGCGAGAAATGAGTTGCGAATGTTAAAATATTAACGAAAAATTTTATCGATTTGCAAATAAGGCAGTGAAATTCGCTTGAACATTACAGTGTCCTGGAAAGGATATTATATTAAGTATGTACATGGTTTTTCTATGGGAGAAGTATAAATACTTAATACATTTATTATGAAAACTATATGAACCTAGGTATTATAATAAATTAAATAATGTTCGTAATAATTATATTATATAATCATGCCCGATCTTTTACGAGATAGCCAGAGAACAATGAGCACAAAATATGACGTGTTCCTTCTAAAGTTAATATGTTGTATAACTCGAATATTTATATATGTCGTGTACTAATGAGAAACATATATAAGACGCGTGTAGTTGCATTACCAGTAAGGGTATTATTTCACTTCATCCACGCATTTCCTATTATGCAATTAACTGGTATTATACCTGGATTAACAGCTTTGGTATACGATTTCACGGTCTCGCTTCCTAGTTTCTCTTAGCGCATTTCTTCATGGTTATAACGCACGAATATTTTGATCTTCAACCTCGGGAGGTATTAACATGCCTTACAATAAATTACACATTGAAACGTTGAGTAGATTTTGTATAGACTATGACCTTAAAAATTCTCATTCTGGAAGGAGACCCGTGGATACAGTGGAATGATTTGAAAAATTAATTATGAAGATGATGATTATGTAGCATATAACTGGATGAGTTTTATATTTTAAAAACGAAACTCAAAAACAATGGCTCAAGTATGCGATTCATTAGATGTCTACGTAGAGTTGAGAATGATTATAAAATAACGTTTATAGCAATGAAAATCGTACTTAAAGTCGACCACTGTTTGTAATACTTTTTTTTATACAAGTGATCTGTGGCCAGTTTAAAAAAAAGGTGTTCTACACTTTCAGGCACACTTCTTGTTTGAATTGTTTAAACCCGTCTCTGATGTAAACTAAGAGAAAACCCTTATTGTGACGTAATACCGATAAGTGTTTATGCTATTCGTGTATTATTTATATACTGATTACATTAAAATGTATATACGAGTATATAATGAATATTTATGTATTAAGCCCGTTTAAAGCGACGACTATACAAAATGCATTTCATACCGTGTTACTTAACATCTGAAACTAAGCAAGTCATCTTTGCCAGTGGTCATATATTTTTTACAATTTTATTTCGCTAGTTGATTAGGATTAACGAGAATAACACTTCAAATTGGAATAGGAATTTTTTTAAATTCAAAAGTTTATACAACTTTGTAATAATCAAATTTTATGTGGATATATAAAATAATACATTTCCATAACTAAGATTTTACAAATTACAACCGACTTAAACAAAGCAAATTAAATACCTTTACATGCAGAACTACTTGCTAGCAGTTAGTGTAGAGATATTAAATCAATTCTCATTACTAAAAATGGAAACGATACGCGTCGTAAAGGTACTCTAGATGAATTATCTCTACATTCTCGGTATTACTAGAAATGACCAGAAAACGTAAATATTTTTAAAAGCAGGATTAGTTTCCTCCGCTTCACAAACGGAAATAATACGCAGTTTATCTATATATTCCAGCTCTAGTATAGTTCAGTAATACTTTTAAACTAATTCTGTAGAATTTCTCTATTTGGTTTTAGGAGTAAGTATTGTATATTCCGTTCCCCATTCCATGGAGGTATGTAAAAACGGAGATTACAGGCGTGATGTTACGTATTTTAATCCTTATTATATATTTAAATGATTTAAATGATATTGCAGAAACGTTTCTTTTTTCGATTTATGAACACGAATTTCCTTGTGCAAAACGGAAAACAAATTTCTTTTTTCTTTCGAGTAATACCAGTTTTCTTTAAGAATTTGTAACAATGAGTTGTAAATTGTTGAGTACGCTGCCAGTATCCATTTTACAGCAGATTACCTCTGGTTATCTCATCTAAGGTAACCATATTATGCTGGTTACTGATGTTGTTCCATTAACACCGTTAACGTTATGAATATGTATGGACTTTACCAACTTTAACTCTTTTATTTATCAAGATAATAATTTTGTAATAGGAATTCGTTAATAATCGGTGATAACGTTATTAATTAGAATTTAATTTTTAATATGTTTTTCGAACAGGATTATCGTGTACTGATTTTTTAAAACTATAAATGGAAAATATTAGTAAATAAAACAGAACGTGTCTATAAAAAACTGAGTCTAAGTAATTCGTAAAGCGGATATATCGATTAAAAGGAAACATTAATTCCTTTGTTCTGCTAATAATTTACGGTCCAACAAATCGGTTTTATTGATACTAGCCATCACTCGGTTTGAATTAAAGGATATGAAGATTGATTGTACAGATAATAAACACAGCATTGACTTCAAAAAAGTGTGTCACATCCCGTCTGACAACGATCACAGATAATATATAGGTTATATGTAATTATAATCTGTAACACTAAACACTCCGGCACGGGACACACTTGGCGTTTGCAATTACACTTTTTTGAAGTCACTTGCAGTGCACTACACTTAGTTTGGGGCCTAACTCACCGTTTTTCTCATCTTGCCTCTTGAACGGTGGTGGAGTCAGGGTTCGAACTGGATGCTATTCGGTTCGTGTGTTGTGTTTTTATAGGTGGTTATTTGGAAGCACTTTCGCCACTGCCCCTCTAGATACTGGAATAGCTTGCTTCGCGCCAAGTCCTTCGTATTCGGCCGGTGG
>DWFY01000143.1:0-11851 GCA_018246875.1 Creonpyge creon creon | reverse complement strand
TTTTATTAAAATCAAACTAAGAACATTTTAAATAAGAAACTTATGCATATGTGACTAAAAAACAGTTAATTTCAAATAAATTAAATAATTCTAAAAACAGTTTTATTACATGTTTTTACAATTCAAAAACTAGGAACACAAATTTAATAAAATAATATAATTTAATTTTATAACAACACAATTGACACAATGTGCAAAGGTACGTGATATGAATTATGAACTGTACAAATCATTATAAATTTCACAGTATAGAAATATAACATGGAAAATCCTCGCGTTATATGGGGGATACCCATGTTATACGAGGGACTGAAATCGCGTAATATGATAATGCGTTGAATGAAATGCGTAATATGATACTGTATATGAAGTTGGAGTAAGGTTATCTGGCCATAAAATGATGAACTGTATCGCAGCGCTAATTACAGACGATGTGCGAGCGAGACAGGAATGCTGTCCACTTCATCCGAACAGAGAATAGGATTACTTGGATTAGACCAGTAATATCCTTAATAATATTCTCGGTGCATTAACATTAATATTGGATCGGGTGTCGAATGGACCGGCCAAGTGAGCTAAGCGAGGAGTATTAGTGACGATGAATGGACGTAATAATGGCTGAATTTGATATCAGTTCTCCACCGATTTGGTAAATGAAACCTGCATATGTCATGATTTACTTCTTAATGCTAAATAAACTAATCACGGCCTTTATGGGTACGAGATTTTTATTAATATTTCTCTTTGTTTACGGCTGAGTTTAAAACGAAATGGCCTGTCTTAGTGTAGTGCTAGACGTTGTGAATTTTATGAATACACGTATTTAATGAATGGATTAAATATTTTCGAATTTATAAACGATGGTACCGACTGAATAAATAATGCGTGAATAAATAATTTATATCTTCATCATCGATATTGATGAATGTGCAAATGTTCGTGAAATTGAAAATATGAATTCACTACGGCAGGCTTAGTTAACGTGGAATACATTTTCGGCGGAACATGAAATTGGAATGTACGCACGAATAACGAACGCGGTATTATTATGCGTCATTATAAAAACAGTGTTTGATAATGCGCCATTTAGTAGACCCCAATCGGCTATCCGCAAAATTGTAGCACAAAACTCTTATCGTACATTCGGTATTTATGTCTGAATATTCACGTGAAACCGCTGTTTAGGACATGGTTTTCCAACCGTGAATTAAACTCGGAAAATAGGTGGTCTAGGAATAAATTCTGTTTGAAACTTGTTCCACTTAGTAAATAGTGCGAAAGACTCAATAAAAGCGTCAGAATTATTGGCATTTATGTTAAAGGTTTGCCCAGTTCAATTTTAAAATCATTTTCTAAAACGCTTAATTAATGATTATTAAAAATAAACAATAAAGTAAGATTCTATATATGTACATAGATATACAAAATGCTCTTGATTCAAATCCAAAACTTCCATTCTGTTAATTATAACATGTTTTATTAACGTGTGGGAAAAAGCCGTGGGCACCATTTAAAATTAAATATCACAAATATCAACCCTTTTATTGTTTCCCTGTTAGACACGAGGCTCCTCTTAGAAGAAGAAGGAATCATGTCATAGTTTGCTATGATGACCTAGTGCGTATTGATAGGCCTCAAACGCCTTACACTTTAATTCATTTCGACACTATAAAATATAGTTTTCAATATTCCATTTACCTTAAATACATACATAATGTAGAGTGTTTCAAATTGAATGTTTTTCTAATGAAACCTGGCAATAATGGCATATGGAATGTTCTCGAACTACGTCCCTTGGGACGGCCGGCGTAATGTACTCTATTGCAAAATGAATCTACTAGCCGAATAGTCCGACACGCAGATGTACTGCGACCAATAGATACGCTCGCAAACGTTGGATTCAATTTGGGATTTTGACTTCGGGGAATTGGAGGATTTATTTTATCCTGCAAACGTGTAATTTAGAACCTGCGACAAAAAAATCGATCAGTTCATTGTGAACTCTTAATCGTTATAAGTATTCCCTATATACCATTTATTATTATTTTATCACTTAACGCTTTTCATCAAACGAGTGTTAAATTAAACGAAAGATTTCTTAAGGTTCTTAAAAATTACGTTGAAACTTTTCTAATTAAAAATGTTACATCCTTCTTTTAAAATTTTCTTAACTTGTCTTTTTTCCGTACTACAATGCTTCTCCGTGTAGTTTTTGTTCCATTCAAATTGTTACGTAATTTAATATCCAAATCTTGTTTTAACATCATTGCGCCTGTGATCATAGGAGTACCTAATATCAAGGACAATTTCTTTTTATCCAACGAATTGCATACGAAATCGTTGGTTCGTAATTAATGAAATGTAAATGGATTTTCCATTAATCTTTGAGTGCTACTTCATAATTAGAACGGAAATCATTCTGAAAGCCAATTAATAGACAACCAACGATATAATTCACGACAAGTGCATCGTGTACCTACTCTCGGCTAATGAACCTCTTCATTACATTACGCTCGCTGTCACGAACATGGCCTCTATATAAGCGTTGATTTAGCTTTAATCTCCAATCCTCGGCGGCTGCGGTCATCATATATTTGTTGCGTAATTATCATTTCAAATACTTCATTTAAAATGTCCATTAATTAATGTAAAATCTCTTGCACATTAATTATGTTCGATATTCACCCTTGCCACCTTATTGCTGGCATCAATGCTGTAAAAAGCATGATTATGGGACAGCTAATTCTCATATAAGATAAACTAACAAATAATCAATTAATTTCAACATAAATATACTTATCTCGTATCTTATCATGATTAAGAACGGGGATTGCAAATGAACTCTTCATTCCCAGTTGAAAATTAAAATAACACATGTAGTATCATAATAATTAGGCTTCACAAAATTGAGTCATTTTAAAAGGTTTTGCATGAATAACATTAGATATGGACCTATTATCAAAAATGTACCTGGTAAAAAAGAATATCTTATACGATTCAGAGGTTTCATACTATCAAATAAAAGCTATAACTTTGCGCCATTTGTCTTTCAGTAGGGGCCCCTCTGTGTTACGCTAACGTCGGCATGGGGCTAAATACCTAATGTTGAAGGGTGTTTACCTCGCAAATATCTTCCCCTCAGATGGTCGCTCCGAAAATATATTTCCACCCTCACCCTAATTCGAATAACCAGGAGTATCCCCTTACGTTTTGCCCCACGCGTTGCCATGGTTACGGCGCCCTTCAAAATGCAACGCGCCATGTTTGATGTGACTACATCAGCTCCAAGTATTGGTGTGTTTGTACGATGTTTACTACCTCCGGCTGGCAGTTTCATACCGAGGTCACGGTTTTTAATGTCGTACATTTAAGAATTAATCTTCTGTATAATGATTATCAAGTAATATTTGCGTCATCTCAAGAGGAGCGACAGGAGATGGTAACTAGTATGTATGGTGCTTTTAAAGAAAAAGGTATAAAAATAAAGGTGTGCAAGACGAAAGTTATGGATTTTGAAAGCGAGTGCGAAACAGAATGCGAAATTAAGATCGGAGAAGAAAAAGTAGATCAAGTGCAAGAGTTTTTATATCTGGGATGTTCATATAAAAGGGATGGTAAACATGAGGGCAATATTGAAAGACGAGTCACAACTGGTAATAAAGTGAATGGGGCCTTACGCTCCTTTATGAGTAACCGCAACATATCTAAAATAGCACGGCTGGCGGTGCATAGAAGAGTGCTGGTTCCATCACTGATGTACGGTAGAGAATTTTGTATACGGCAAAGAGTACGTTAATGAAAGTAGAATGTGCGAGAAATTAGAGCATTAAGAAGTGATGCTTAAATTGTTTGGTCATGTAGAAAGAATGAACGACAGTAGATAGTAATATTGACAAATATTCAATTTGTGTAAACTATGTCGTGATAGATTATTTTTATTTGTCAATTTTCATTACAGGAATTTTTAATTTTAAATCTAATATATATTTTTAATTTTGATTTGCAATTCCATTTAAATGTAGACAATTTTATGTTAATACAACGTTGTTTTAATTAAATTACCTTGTCACTTCAGTACACTAGCTAAGTTGTTAATGTTTTTGGCCACACTATTATTGATGTGTTCGCCAGCTCTATACTCGATCTCGTCTCGTAAATTTTCTGCAATATTCACTAAAGCCCCACTATTTATCCAGTATACTGCACCAACCCTGCAATGTATATCGGCTCAAATGCATTTACGTTGTATTACTTATCGGTTGCCACGAAATTTTATAAAGCACTGCTTCTTCGAAATTGAACCGTGATATAGCAATTTTGCATTGCAATTTTATAGGAAAGTATTTTTAGCAACGTGAAATAATTTCATTTAAAATTTAATTTTTCACATTACCTCAAAGCTTTGTTGCTTTTCTGATTAAAAACTTAATTCATAATCTAATTAACTACTTAATAAGTAGACACCTCTTACATATATAACGCCCGCTCTAAATGGTTCTAAGTAATAATATATCCTTGTGTTTAATTATTTTTATTAATTAGGCCGTTGTAATAAATACAAACTTGAAACATCATACATTGTAACTAACTACCCACATTCAGAAAGAATGTTAAGGGCGACCTTGCACGCCACAAATTATGACCACGCTTCTATTTTCTAGATGCTATCACGACTAAAACTAGCCGAATAATAAAACGTTAGGTACTTAAATGTAATATGATTTAGGTTGTAGTTACGTCATGTGATATCTTCCGAGAAAATTCGAAGAAGCGTCTTTCATTCGACTTTTTCCTTAACACGATATGACGGCACGGACCCCGAAATATTACTTATTTCCTCGGTTTATGTAGGTATTTGTTGTAATAAGGTCAGCGTATTGCGAAATAGTATCATGTCTTTTTTCTTACACATATTTGTAAGACGTGACGTATAATACGGTAACTTGAATGAACAGAGTTGTTTGTATACGCAATTATTATTAGACATACCCAAAATAAGATTTATACCAACTGCACATATTGTTATTTTATTGCAATTAGAACAACGTAATTCTTTGCTTTACCCTTTATAGGGCTTAAAAAATAAATATGATTAATAATGTTACTCGTTGTTTCAGGGATGCCGGTTTCCTGAAGATGGCCTCACGCACCCCGTCCCTTGAGTCGCTGCCCGGTGCCAACTCTATAGGTTCGCTGGAGCGTGGCTCCTTATCGCCCCTGACTTTGAGCGGCTCCTCGCCTCCTGCGAGTGACTCCGCCGTATGTGACCTCCGTGAGTTCGACTGCCTCGACACTACTTGTGCAATTTGCCGAGAAATTTTTACCGACCCGAAAGTACTCAACTGCTTCCACACTTTCTGCCGGCCCTGCTTAGAGAGAGAACAAACACATCCCGACAAAGTCACTTGCGTCAATTGCCGTGTTGACAGCCAGCTTCCGGCCGGGGGTGTACCCGCCTTGCTTACTAATCTCGTGATTGCAGCAGCCGTAGAACAAGAAACAGACTTACTGCCCGTTGCCCGCCAGTCCAACTCGCCTACAGCTCGTTGCACGGGTTGCAAGTCGAAAGAATCGGACGCTGTTGCTCATTGTCTCGATTGTGCTAATTTACTGTGCCCCAACTGCGTCATGGCACACCAATTCATGCATTGTTTCGAAGGCCACCGCGTATTGGCTTTCACAGATCTGAAAGATGATAAGGCAATGTTCGGTACTACCCTTACCCCAAGCGGTGAAAAGACTTCTTTTTGTCCGAGACACAAAAATGATATACTTAAATATTTCTGTCGCACATGCTCCGTTCCCGTGTGCAAGGAATGCACTATTCTTGAGCACCCAGCTGCTCTACACGATTGCGAACATCTAGCTGACGCTGGCCCTAAGCAGTTGGAATTAATGAATCTAGCTGTGAGTGAAGCTAAAACTCGTGCTGTAGAAATCAGACACGTTATTAAAACAGTTGAGCACGCCGCTGGTAAATTACAAGTACAATATCATAAAGCTCAAAACGAAATCAACGATACGTTCCAATTCTATCGCTCTATGCTTGAAGAGCGAAAGCAAGAGTTACTTAAGGAACTAGAAAGCGTGTTTTCAACCAAACAGATTGCACTTACTGTGGTTGGACAAAAATCTCAAGAGTCCGTCGACAAAATTTACCAAACTTGCGACTTTGTTGACAGGCTCACTAAATGTGCTAACATCGCTGAAATTCTAATGTTCAGGAAGTTATTAGACACGAAGCTGCAAACCTTAATGAACACGAATCCGGAGCTTAGCATTCAAACCGCCTGTGAGCTCGAATTTGTCTCCAACTATCAGGCCATTCAAGTGGGCGTCCGTAATACATTTGGGTATGTACGCTCAAGCTCTGAAGCTAATATTGGGCCAACAAAGCAACCACCCATTGCACGCCCCACTAATGGTTCTCTTTTAAACGGGGGTTCGTCATCTAGCAGCAGCAGTGTAAATGGAAGTTCTGGTAGCTTGAATGGTGGAATCCACTTACCGACCGGACTCAACGGTGTTCTGGATCGCCCATACACTAGTGGTCTCCTTGGGCCCACTAGCCAATCAACATCCCCATTTGAGTCTAACATAATCTCCAAACGATTCAATAGCGCCAACAGTCTTGGCCCCTTTACAAGTACTATCGGAGATATTAACCTTAACGGTATAAACCCGTACGAAAAATGGTCAAACGGAGGATGTGACTCTCTTTTCCCATCGACCACCTCCAATCTGTATTCGCTTCCGACTGAAACTCATACTGATCCTATTTTGGACTTGACCAACAAATTAATCTCTACTGCTATTTTTCCACCGAAGTCACAAATAAAGCGACAGAAAATGATTTATCACTGCAAATTTGGTGAATTTGGAGTCATGGAAGGGCAATTTACGGAGCCCAGCGGTGTCGCAGTTAATGCCCAGAATGATATCATTGTTGCGGATACGAACAATCATCGCATCCAGATATTTGACAAAGAAGGACGCTTCAAATTCCAGTTTGGCGAATGTGGCAAACGTGATGGTCAGCTTTTATACCCGAATAGAGTGGCCGTAGTTCGCACATCAGGGGATATCATCGTTACTGAGCGATCTCCTACACATCAGATTCAAATCTACAACCAGTATGGGCAATTCGTGCGCAAATTCGGTGCGAATATACTTCAGCACCCCCGGGGCGTTACTGTAGACAACAAAGGTCGTATCGTTGTTGTTGAATGCAAAGTTATGCGCGTTATCATATTTGACCAAGTTGGTAACGTCTTACAGAAGTTTGGATGCTCCAAACACCTAGAATTCCCTAATGGCGTTGTGGTTAATGACAAGCAAGAAATCTTTATCAGTGACAACCGTGCACATTGCGTCAAAGTGTTCAATTATGAGGGCATTTATTTGCGTCAGATTGGTGGCGAGGGAGTGACAAATTATCCTATCGGTGTGGGCATTAATGCTGCTGGAGAGATCCTTATCGCCGATAATCACAACAATTTTAATCTGACCATATTTACCCAGGATGGCCAATTGGTATCTGCTCTGGAAAGCAAAGTAAAGCACGCGCAGTGCTTCGACGTGGCGCTAATGGATGACGGCTCGGTGGTTCTTGCCAGCAAGGACTACCGTCTCTACATTTACCGGTACGTGCAGGTGCCGCCTATAGGCATGTGAGCTACAACACGCCTCTATCTAAGGAGATCGGAACGACCGATGAACTCTATACCAAATACGGCCACTATATAATGAAATAGCTTTCAGTCATAACGGTTTTGGCCATGTGTGTCAATTTTTAAATTTCGAAGTGACAAATGATTATTGGAAGTATTTTTTTTTATGTGCGAGTGATAAATTGCGGCTGCCTCGATGTGATCAAATAGAATAAAGAAAGAATCCTTACCACCATGTACGGCATGAGATCTCGACACGCATTATTTTTAAAACGAAACTCTAATGAGATTAGTTGTAGTATTGACATTGTTATTGAGTACCTATTTGAAAGAGAGATTAACCTGTTTGGTTCGATCCAAATTGCGAATGGTTCTCGATCCTTATCATTTTTTGACCTATTGAATAATATTTTTTCATATCCCGCATCGTTAAATTAGGGATGAATATTAAGGGCGTTTGTATTATTTAGCCCATTTGTTGGACCAATATTTTACTATTATTACTTAACAAATTGTTAGACGTTAAGTGTGTGATTTTATCGTAGTAAGAGATGATCAATCAAGTGGTCTTGTTGTTAGTTTTAAGATTATTCTTCGGCACAACGGCACTTCCTGTTTTTGATTAGCACTTATTCTGTGTCGATGGAAATATTTCGATTTTGAAAGTATGTAAGAAGTTGTTACTTTATTATTAGGTAAGTGTTAAATTGATTGAGCTGATATGGACAATCTTTAGTTACTACCCCTTTTGAATGTAGTTACAAAATTATAGGGAAATGTGATGTTGGGGGTTTTATCAATGACAAAGTTGACTGCGGCTTGCGTTAGGCACGTACTTCAATAGACTTTAGTGGATGTTACTAAGGTCATATTGTCGTTCTTTCATCACAAAGTGGCGAGTGACCGGAAATGTTTTATAGAGCTCAGTCCGTTTAGAGAACTAGAATGACGCCAATCTTTTAAAAACAGTAACCTCGAGTATTATAAAGCATTTTAAGTTATGTGGACTAAAAACGATTGATAATTATATATTTTATTCTTGATTATTATTATTGTTGGAAGACAGTTTTCTCAATTACGACAGATGACGTCATAACCGCCTAGTCACTGAGAGCCCACGGATTCATAAATTCCTTAATTTCGTTGTTTTTTTATATTAACGATTAGTAACATTTGGTTGATAATAATATTGTTTCGTTATACAAATCTAAGTATGTTTTTAAATGTTTTTTATAGATTCGACAAGGTAGTAACTAGTAGAGCACGTAAGAAAAGTGGTCGTCTCACTAGATATTTTTTTCATGATTTTTCTGAGATTTTAGCAGATTTAGAGCACCATGATACGTTTGCGCATAATGCTGCTGGAGTATTAATAGCTTGCTCGGTATACAAAATAATTATACAATTTGTTATTCTGGTAAGATATTTTTTTTATATAAAAACATCTTTATTTTTTGTAGCAGTAGTATTATTATACGGTGCATGTGTAACGTTTATACTTTGTATTTTATGAATATTATTATGCTATTATAATTTTTTTTATTACATTACCGTGTGTTTGAGTGTGTTAGCTGAATTATTTTAGTTTGATTTTCATTAGTTTTGATTTTTTTTTCTTAGTGAATAATGGTTTTTTTTAGTATTTTTTTTATTTTGCTGAATCTATGACAATAAAGAGATCTGATGCGATCCATCGCTTCGGGATCGAAAATAATTTTTAACTTTTGATCTGAATTAGATTATTTCTTAGAATACGCGATACGATTTGGTGATATTCCTACGCTCTTTGTTTTTATGTATTTAAATATAAACATTGAAGACACGTCTCGAGATGGCCGCAGCTCTGCCCACCGTCGTCTATTTGCAATACCTGCTTTACGTGTGCCATACAACCATGTTGTGATTTAATAAGTGATATTTAGTGTTGTTTGTAAATATGTACCATACTCTACTGATTTGTTAAATTTAATCATAGGTTTACCTGATCGAATTTTATATTGAATTAGTTCATCTTTTTCACTCGTCAGTGCAAGGTGGGGTTCAACATCGTCAATCCGGTTATATGTATCTTTAATATCAATGAATTCGTTATTTATTTACGATTTGTTTCATTCGTTATTGTGATTTACGAATAAGCACTTGCACTTGCCACTTGCACTAACCTCAGAGCATTTAAGATCAGTTTTCTCGATGATATTGTTGTATTTCTGAATTTTGCATCATGCCGTGTACAGGCTGCACATCATCTTGACGTATCTTCGATAGTACAATTACATAGTCCTCCACCAAATCGCTGCCCAATAGATTAGGTGAAATGGAATGCACGTCCAATCTGTAAGAGTCCAAATTTCAGTGATGAACCACCAATGATTTTATATATAGACTGCCCTGTTCCTAATAAATTAATTATTATTTCTTTCTTAAGATTGGACACATAGTTTTGTTTCACTTAATCTACTGTGATCATTTGAAAGTAACTTTATCAATCGATTCCAAAATTGGACCGTCAGTCTCTGCTTTATTTCAGTTTTTTTGAACGAATCGTTAAGACGCGATATTAAAAACAAATTACACGTTAAAGTCCTTCAGCGTCAAATTCATTCCAAATAACTGAAGTTACGTTAGAAACATCGGAACACTACTTAGGGTAATATTGAATCGATTTCATCCGTGGAAGTAGTGTAACAGTAGCTTAATATGGTGCTGCACTTGCATCTATGTGCAATAACACTGCTATATCTACGAATGAAATCCACTCGATAACAACATACGCTTCTACTTAATTGAAATTCAACGTATTATATTTATATTAAGTATAGTGTAGTGTATCAAAATTTATACGGATTTGCAAATTATGACAATCCCTTATTTCACGATTTTACTATTATAATAATAACCTGTAATCCATTTTTTTAATATGACAATGAGTTATTTTTAATACACATAAACAGGTAATTTAAGTTTTTAAGATTATTTTTATTATTACAAATTAATTTTCGTTTACAATTAATTTGTGTTTTTGCATAATATAATGAGTATAAATGATTTTTTCAAACGAAAAACATTTCATTCTTAAAAATTGCATTTCTAAAGCTTGAGGACTGATTAAAATTGAAACATGTTTTGTCTTTAAATATTTTGTCGATGTTTGTTGTTATAATTATTATATTTTTTTAATTATTTGTATAAACAATTGTTCTTTAAATTAATGTACGTCGTTTTGTTTTGAATTATTTTTGTTGTATAATTGCTTTTTTATAATAATACCAGTTCATTGCAGTTTTACTGTGTGTTTTATTTTATTTTCTTTTTATTTGCCCAAGTAGTTGCTATGCTAGTACCTAGAATTGGTCATAACTATTTTAGTGTGTCTAAACTAGTTGTGACTGATAAGAGATAATGTTTGTGCTACAGGAACTTGGTCTTGCAAACAGTCTGTGCCTTAATCTTTAAATAAAAAAATCTTCCTGTGCTATATCTCTTAGTTCGGATAGGATACTTTTTGAGAAAAACTCAGTCTAAGTCTTAGTCTCCTTCCTAGGTGTAGGTTTCTAGTTCCTTAACACAAACATTACGCGGTGTGGCGGTAAATCCTGCGTGTGTGTATTTATCTATATTTTGGGAATTATGTGTGTGTGCGCATTTTTGATAAGAATTCAATTAAAACAGTTGGTGTTGGGGAACAAACGTTGGCATGAAGACGTAAGTATTGCATTAGACTTAAGTATCCTTACACAGCCTAGATAAGCACCCATTTGAGCGTGATTTTCAATCATCAGTACCAAGTAGTAGCTTGCACGGTGTACATTAGCAAACTTTTAAAAATTGATAAATTCTTTTAGTTTTTTTGTATACGACGACGTCATGGTCCCTATCTAAACTTGGTTCTTTTATTAACTTTGCGTTTTAATAGCTTCATTGTTCAATAATCACGATTGCATAAATAAAATGTACACTACCTCTCCTGACCCTTTTTATTGTTCTACTGCTGTACACGGGTCTCCTCTCAGAATGAGAGGGTTAAAGCCATAGTCTGCCACGCTGTCCAAGTGCGGGTTGGCAGACTTCACACGCCTTAGAGAATATTTTTTTTTGAAGTTTTCCTTCACCATTATGGCAAGTGGTATTTAAGCTTAAAAAGCACATTTTATAAAGAGGTGCGCGCCTGGATTTGAATCCGG
>DWFY01000142.1:0-11853 GCA_018246875.1 Creonpyge creon creon | reverse complement strand
ATGGAATAGGTGGTGAGTCTATTGCCATACACCGGGCACTAATCCAGACTCCGAGCCACTACTAGAAATTCAAATTTGTAGAAAAATCCAATAGTACTCGACCCGGCATTTAAACCTAGGACCTCTCGATCGGCAGTCGCGCTTGCAACCAACACGACCAACGAGGCAGTCTAAGAGTAATAGTCATACAGTTTTAAGTATTTAATCTAAATTTATTTTAGACTTTGCAGCCTCCTTCATTTCTTCCGTTTTGAGGTTAAATTTTCAAATATTCTTTCTATTAAACGACAGCTGTAATATACCAATAGTAGCCACACGGTTTCCAAATCCAAAGCCGTCACCTTATCTGTTGGGCGGTGATGAGCATCGCTGGACATCGAGAGGGACAACACCGTATATACTCGTATACATGTACACTATAAGGTGTCCAATACTTTATTTTAATGTTTCGACATTAATTTTCTGACATTTTCCTTGTTTTGCGTTCTCAGTCCACTGATATTTTGATATGAAAAAGGTATTATGGTAACGTAAGGTTTATTTTATCATTATTAAAAAAAGGTGAGTGAAACAAAATGTTCAGTAGGTAGGTATATACTGTAGGTAATTACGTCATACTTTTAGTTTAGATTTTATAGCCGTTACATTCGAAATAATTTAATTTATGTAAATTACATAATAAGTATATAAATATTTCGAGGAGAATTGTAAAGCGAGACAGAAAAGATTTAAATATCACATGATAAAGACAAGCGTTTTTACGTGGAATTATTTGTTTACTGCTAGGATTCCAAGAATAGGTAAATTTATTTTATATCAATTTCCGCTATCATGGACAGCGTGGAACCTGTGATATTACTTAACTCTACCGTGTTCTTTAAATCTTCGATTGACAAAAGACCAAATCGGCCATCTTCGGCCAGTAAGATCAAACTGTAAATAGGAAGTTTTTAAATTGCCCCTATATAGGTATTCGAAAACGTTTATCGATTGTTATATAATACAAATAATCCGAATCAACCAACGGACAAATCGCAATCAAGTTGTACAATTTGCACATCATACACTATTATACTAAATAAATAAATAAATAAAATATTTGTGCTCGATGTATGGCAATAAGCTCACTCCCTATTCCATATTGGGATGTAAACATAACTGATGAAACGTGGGAGTGTACTACACTCCTCTGCCTACCTCTTCGGAGATTAAAGGCGTGATGTTAGGTTTGTTAGGTTTACCTAATATTGGAGGTTTAACTCCATTCTTTTCGTATTATAGAACGTTCGAGCTACGAGCTAACGTTTTTCTATACCGACACCAGTTTGAACATAGGCATGCGACGCCACGCTATAGAAAGAGAGTAAATAGATAAACTGGTGTGAATGTAGGGTCGTATTTATTTACTACTTTAGTTGGTAAATTACACATTGTACATATAAATAAAAAAAGATATATTTTAAAATAAAATACAATTGACAATACACGGATATTTACTTTAATTAACCCAATTATCATCTTTTTGTCAAAAACTACAAATGCGACATACTTCTGATTGCTATTATTTTTAAAGACAAAATTAATGACTTCGCTGCGGATATGTGTTTAATTTATACAATTTGACAACGCAGAGTTAAACCTTCATCCGTGCGTCCAGGGACGCACGGATGAAGGTTTAACGACGGATGACGACCCAGGGGTCGACACACACTTTTGGAGTTTTAACTCCTTTATTTTGTATTTCACTTGCCTTGGATTTGAGTTATCAGAGCGTAAAAGTAACTACCTCATTGGTCGAGTGATTGCAAGCACGACTGCTGATCGAAAGAAGTCCTGGGTTCGATCCACGGATTGGGTAAAGAATTATCAAGTTTTTTATTGTGTTATTTGCAACTATTTGTTATATAGCTACCATATAACAGAATGCTCTTTAATTGTTTTTTTCTTAGTGAAGTGGCTTTATACGGTTGACCCTAATGACCTTCAAGGCTTCACCTTATTTTGTGACAAATCCAAGTGATTTCTTGGAATTTTGGGCAGTGAGGGAGGGGGGGACCCTTTAAAATGGGCGCTTGGAGTATTTATGTATATCTTTGCGACTTGACAGTTGTGAGTGACGTCACTTACGATGGTTGATAAGCTTAACTGTCAAAGCTTTTGCTTCGGCTAGAGTTAGCCTGGCTCGAATTGACATGTGACCAAGGCTTAAATTGAAAACATAAACTAAAAACATATTGTTAATGCTAACGGAACTAGTGCCGGTAACGAGAACGCATATCAGTTTTGATAAGAGGTCAATAACTCTCATACAATTTCTGATTAATTATTGTTAACGTAACATCACGCCTGTAATCCTCGAAGGTAGGCAGAGGAGTGTAGTACACTCCCGCGTTTCACCAGTTACGTTTACGTCCCATTATGGAATAGGTCGTGAGCCTATTTCCATACACTGGGCACAAATCCAGACTCCGAGCCACTACTAGAAATGTCTACTAGAAAATGTAAGTTAGAAAAATCCAATGTACCCGACCCGCGATTGGAACCCAGGACCTCTCGATCGGCAGTCGCGCTTGCCACCACTCGACCAACGAGGCAGTCATATAGTTTATAATTTTTGACATTGTTTATTATATCAAATGTCGTCATACCCAGACTTTTTTTTTGTCTATTGTTTTTTTGTCTCTGCATCATTTATTACGCGAGTCTTTTATAAAAATATGTAACCTTGGTTAATATCTGAATGTATATTGTGTAATATAAATTATTCGGATCTTTAGATGATCAAACTTCAAGAACTGTATATAAATTTAGTTGTAATAAAGAATAAGTAATTTCTTTTATAACTCTTCGTATACATGCTACACGGATATAAAACTACGCTCCTCGCCTGTTCCCATTAATTAGACTGTTATTTACCTGCAGGGCACACGATTCCTCCCACTCCGGGTTCAACTCGTGGCCATTTATGTCCGTGCACATGTGGGGTGAATCGCCGCTGGGGGTCTGGCAGCTGGAGGTTTCCAACGAGGGAAGATACATGGGTAAGTATATTACCATTAAGAAATTCTACTTAAATTGAGTCATTATAAATGCTAGGACCCATAACCCATTATCGACCTGCTGGTCAGAGACCCATAACAGAGAGAGAGGCTTAGTTTACTCCACTATATATTCTTAGTGAGGTCTAATGGAGAGCTAAAGACCTGGTCTGTTTAAAGTTTCTAATAAAACACCCTTCATGATTCTTACCTGAGATACAACAACTCATATCCACCGATCTCATTATGGTCTCCCGCTATAGACCTAAGTGGGTCACGTCCGTTGATTTTAGGATTGTATTGAGCATAAGCGCTTCGGTATAAGATTATTAGTATAAAAATGATGATTGAATTAAAGTTACATACTAACAATAGACGCAAGTTTTAGGCAAATGTCACGTAACATCATGCCTGTAATCCCTGAAGAGATTGACAGAGGAGTGTTGTACACTCTCACGTTTTAGACAAGAGTTATAAAAGAAAGTCATTATGCAATCTTTCTGAAGATTCATTAATGGTATTTAAATTAATACAAAAAAGGTAACTAAGATACTTTTAAGTGTGTGTTTAGTAGCTTGTTGTACTTGAACTTGATTTTTTGAGAAGCTACATTATTACATTGTTGTATAATCAAGTTTGCTGTCTTTTGAGAGTAATTTGTTGAATATTATTTACCGATTTTCATATCATAATTCGATGTAACTGGAATTGAAAGCTAATATAATATAATACTTTAATATTATTACTGTAGTATATGCATATTTCTTAAAATCGTATTACAATCGTAGTAAACTGCGACACTCATCATATTACTTATGATGAGCGTCGCAGTGATTATTATCAGCTTTTATTGGACAAAACGATTAATATTTAATCATATAATTGTATGTAAAAGCTTCATTTTCACAATCGAATTATTATACTGAGTCTGACAAAAAAGACAAGAATACTTTTAATTAATGTGAATGAAACTATGTAAAGTAAAATTACTTTTGTCAGGACGAAAAATGTACTTTTATCTATTACTATAACACATGAAATTAATTTAATAATGCTTCATGAATGATATTGTTTGGTACATTTACAAAGTTTGAAAACCGAACTTTAAAGCTGAAGGTAGGTAGCTTACGAGCAGGATAATGATTGCGTTTAAAATTGACTTTCCTATCAGGATCAGATCGCTCGTTGAGAATTCAACCTTTCGACCTCCAAACTCTCAAGGTTTCAATAATAAGTATGGTTACATAATTTTACTTTCGATGTAGGTCGAGCCACTTTACAAGACTGGTCTTTAATGTTATACGGAACGTCCTCGCCGGCGGCTAAAAACGATCCGATACCCTTCCGGAATCCGGTAGCGCGTAACAAAAGCAACGCGACACGACCCGTCGTGGTGCAAGCCGGCAGGAAAAATAATAGAGGAAAGGCTGCTCCCATCGTGCCGACGTATACAGTCGGTCTAGTGAAAAGAAAAAAGAACAAGAATTCGAAAAATCCAAACAGAAACTCGCAAAAGTCAAAGCAAGGCCGTCCGGCGACCCGGTCGCCCATCGAGAGCTCCACGACACGCGCGACGTCGGCCGCGCCAGACTTGAGTCTCAATTTACGGGGAGATCTGACAGATCCTCTGGCGGACGCCAGAGGGCGCAAGATGTCTAGTCTATTCGAGCAGTATCCGAAAATCCAGCGGATCTACCCCGCGCCGCTACAAGCCAACGGTACTTAGCCGGTGCATGTTCTGTTCGTTGATTCGTTCCGCCAACTCCGTTAAATTTGACCGCCACATTTGAGCCTGCACGCCTGCCACCCCTGTACCGGACGAAGCTCTTGCATGTCGTGTGTTTGCGTTATTACAAAGTTTATTCCGTTGCAATATTTATTTTGTTTTTACTTTCACAAACTCAATTGTGTACGTTTCAATTCAATCGCTTCTAGTGCAGGTAGTGTTTTTATTTTAACATAGTCCGCGTGAATTTTAATTTTTGTATTTGCGTTTGCAGCTATTTAATGTACCAATTACGGTGGCCTATTAAATATTTAACTTGAATATTTTATTGCCCACGAAATTGTTTGTGGCAGCCCTGAAATTACACGCAATAAAATGTAATTATGTCACTATCGTTTAAAATTTGTTATTTAATAGGGCATCGTGTTGAATTTATTTGTATTACGCGTAGTGTTTATGCTATTTGTTTAATTATTCTACATAATTTTATTATTTTGACACTCTCTATGCATAAATTTAGTAGCTTTACGTCCTTCCCTTGAATATTGTTATTATCAGTCACTAGTTTTCATACCAATTTACATCTGGAACAGTTTTTTAATCTCTACGAAAAAAGAATTATTACAAAACATACATAGTAATAAATTTTCCACTTTCATTTGAGTCATTTTATATCAGTAGTAGTAGACCCAGAAACGTAAATATAATTGCTGAAACTAATCTGATATCCCTATTTTGTTTGTACAGCGGGCCCATTACCGCAGTGGGAGTTGATATTCTACGGGACGGAAACGCCAGCTCAAGAATACGACGCGTCTCCCGAAACTAACTCCCTGGGGAGCAGTGAGATTGGGGTGGCGAGTCCGGGCGGCGTGCCGGGTGCGGGCGGAGCGCCCAGTGCGCCGCCCGGCGCCCCGTGGAGCGCGCCCAATGCGGACATCCCGGAGGAGGTGCAGCAGAACGCAATAGACGATGATTTGGCGCTGGTGTGGCACGACTCGCATGCGGTAATTTAGCTTTCTATCCAATAATCATCACCTTTGACTCTTTATTTTACCGACTATACTAGGGTAGAGACCCTCAGAGGCTCAGAATGAGGATTGACCACAGTCTATATATGTAATGAGTACGTAACAATATGTCGAACCTAACTTCTTACTCGAGAGCAAGCCAGTGAAACGGTGAGGTTAGCTAAGCGAATTGAAGAACTTAAAGCGCCTTGTTCAGCTTAGTATTAAGTCTTTGAATCTCAGTTGTTATCAGGATACATGTAACACATTAATGAGAACTTTTCACCGTAGCTCTACCCACATTTATAATTATATTTCCGTATTTCTTAGTGCATTGTTGTTCTATTCCTGATATTAAACATTTTAACGTATTTTTTGAGATGTTCACTTTTGTTGAAGTAAAATTTTTTTTATAACGATAACCGAATCAGGAAATTTTTTTGTGGAAACGGACTACAATTCGTGGCTAAAAGACTATTATTACTATCTTAGAAAACATTGTGTTCTTCGTACATAACTCCGGTTTCGGTTTTTCCAATTAGTTTTTCAATTTCCGGAAAATGATATAAAAATTAAGGCTAACACAGTCTTGAATACACACCATTACAGTACTCGTAGTTTTCAAAACAACATATCAAAGGATGGAAACGAACTCGTAAAATCGCCCAGTAATAAAACTGCTGTTCACTAAGTAAGTTGTGAAGCATGTGTTCCAGAGTTATCCCATTTAATCCCGTAATTCACTGGGGTAACGAACTATATCCGCGGTTACATCCGTTGTGTAAGATTTATTACGGGACGAATTCTATTCAACTTGTTCCATTGTACACTCTGCTGATAATATTAGTTAATGTACATATATACAATACTGTACAATACTACTTAATTAACAGTACTCCCTCTCTCCATCGTACGACTGCTGCTTCCGCGTGCTCATTTGCTTCTCCATTCTCTTGAAAGAAACTAGGCAAATTCGTTTGCATTTTTACATTCCGTTTTGTTGATGTGACGTTCTGTTCCGTTTTGTTAAATCCTTTAAATTGAGAGAAGGGATGTGAATCCGCTTTTATGTCAGTCGGAAAGAGACGTAACTTGCACGGAAGTCGGATTGGAAGTTTGTATGGAATTTCGCTTCAAACTTCCATAAATGAAGTCATTTGGACAATGACAAATTGTTAAATTAGTTAAAGGATTCACTTTATACTAAATATGGTAATGTACACTTCAAATACATTTACTATTTATTTTACTTTTAGTAACGGCTATCTGGAAAAAAACATATGTTACTTATAATATATGTATATACTTATAATATAACAATATATATAGATACAAAACGGTAAATAGCGAAATCAGTGTTAATATTCAAACACTCTCTTTAGATCACAGGTATCTAAACCTCCGTGTAAAGTTTTGCAATATTTTATGATAATATATCTTCTCTGACTCACTAGATATTTCGCTGGCTGTCATTGAACTTAGAAGAAATGTCGCGGACGCTCTGGTACGGAAATAGGAGTCTGTTATAATGTAACTAATTATATGATTGATGTCCAACTTATTGACAAACTCAACAGCAATTGTTCCAATATATCCTTTACTTAACCCCGTGGATAATATCTAATTACTGTGGACTGACGTTTCATGTTGTAGAACTGGTTAGATATTTCTCACAATACTAAAATTATTTGGTAATATATTTTTTTTAAAGCCTTTAAAACCTAACAACGTATTTAACGTAAATGGATTTTTATAATCCTTTACAGAAAAATCACATTTATTATAACGAGAAAAATTTATATTCTATTTGCCTTACATTGAGCTGTACGATCAAAATGTCAATCGATAAAATCGTAATTGATTTTTCGGAATATTTATTACTTATTTATATAAGCATATAATTATACTATTGAAACTATCTAATTTTATATAATATTTATTAATCATATGTTTATATACTGTAAAAAATAATTGAAACCGAACATATAGCATATACCTTGCCAACAAACTATGTAGTTCGGCAAAATCATTCTAAATGTCATATCGTGTGCAGTGCTGTTAAATGAATACAATATCTGTGTTATTTGGTGTTCAGATCCGCGAGGAGGGCGCGGCGGGCAGCGCGCAGGGCGCCCAGGCGGCGAGCGGCGGCTGCGCGGCCGCGGCCCGGTCGCACCACTGCCTAGGTTTGTGTCTGTTGCTGGTACTCTTTTCAGCCGTACTGCAGTATGTGCCTAAAGATGACTGCGCACTAACCGGCCGCGCGCGGCGCCGCCCCGGCACGCGGCCGCCGCGCGCGCCCTGCTTGCTACTCACACCGCATCTCCGCGCGCTCTAGTACTCTATATTGTGATTTTAGTTCAATTTTAACCGGAACCTCGTGGGGAGAGCACGGTCACTAATCGTTTCTGTGGTTACGTCTGTCACTAAAAATCAAAGCTGTTATTATTATTAGTATAGGTAGGAAGGTCGGCATCAAGTGATCCAAAATTGTCTAGGTATCTGATCTCTGTTAAAATTTGAATCCTATTGCAGTCCAATTGCTGTGTCCATCTAAAGTTATGTGACCTGCATATCTATGAAAAATCATAAGATTATCCATAGCATACCATAGATTGTATTATTTTTCAATGCAATCTAAGAAAAAATCGTAATATTTGTATCGCCGTTAATCTTATTTTCTTGTAACATATGAAAATGTCCGACAGGAACGAAATGTCGTAATGTAGACGTTTTATATTCCCTGCTATCACATACTGTGCTCTCCTCGTGTCTTAATTCGTATAGATTATATATGCAGCAGTTACTCCCGCACAGATAAAGCAAAAATCAATAAAAGTTAGATCGTCTGTAGGCATTGTCAAAGATCTTTATGCTTTTATTACTTCCTCGGGTGCTATCAGTTTGTCTATGTTCTACGACACATTTGTGAAGATCGAAATAAATTCGTAATTAAATATGTTTTTGGGGCTTTCGAAAAACACTTTCTACTTTATCTGTGCGCAGTACACCTAGATATAAGTACAATATATATTGAATCCTAAAACAAATTAATTATTTTCTATGGGCGTTGTTGTATTATTATTTTTAACGAATACAATAAATTGTTTAGTTAAATTTTACCTATATATATGTTCCCATCATGTTATTATATAATGTACTACATGCGTCACACTAATTTCGTACTTAAAATCAAAATATGTTAATGCCAAAATAACTAAAATGTGTTCATGCAATTTTAATCGAAATCTAAAAATTAATTAATTTTATGTGTCACTATGCAAATGTTTGAAACTATTTAAATTTAACCGCATAATCACTTCAGACAATGTACTTAAAAATGTTGTATACGTTGAAAAATCACAACATAATCAAAGATACGTGTGAGTGAACAAAATGTAGGAGAAATCGTTTTAATTTTCGTGTTTTTTCATTTGCGATCGAAGGTGAAGGAGATATTTAAATTCTGCATCTATAAATAAAAGCTATGGCTGGTATATCGCGACATATTTGTAATAATGTTCATGTATGTATATTGTAATCTTAAAATATATAATGTCCAATATTGTCTAGGTATTTTGTAATATCACCTGTAGAATTGGCAACGTTAAGAGCTATTAAACATCAAGTGCAATTACATTAATGAATAATATTTATCTATTTGAAGTCGATAACGTCCATTTTGATCGGTAATTGCATCGTGAGAAGAATAATAGATAAATGAGATAAAGAGATAAATGAGAGTGGACATTTAGTAATATTCGAGAGCTTCGTCATAGTAACTTGAATGAATTGTACTTCTAAGTAGATAGTCCTACAGTACTTAAAACTTACATTTTACGACGCGGATGTTATATGTAATATGTTGTCATTACGCAAGATAAAATTTCACCTGTTTTACTCCATTTACCGCGTAGCTTGTTTTCTTTATAAATATGATTTATTATAAGTATTTAAATCTCATCCGTTTCAAATCTTAAACAGGACTCTAAAACGGACTGTTATAACTAATTTGATATCGCATGATCGATATTAAATTGAACATTTTCGATTTCAATACTCAGATATAAAAACAAGAGCACTACAAACTTTGAGTATCTTTTACATGTTGAGGATGTTTTACGTTTGCCAACTATTATTACTACATCTCGTTTATACAAAGTAGACAGGGGATGAAAAGGGCTCAACAAAATACACCATGATGACTGCGCAAAGTACACTCACAATAAATTACTCTCAGCAAATTGCAAGCGCGGCCGAACGCTTTCGGGATCGTGTGACGTCACTACGGGCGTTTTTGGTGTGTGGGTGACCGTTCACTTTCCGAGTGTATTTTTATTCTTGGTTGTTAGTTATTTATATCTACTTAAAAATGATTGTATTTAGACTTTATTACATAGAACAACCGCGTCTCTATTGTTGCAGCTTATTGTTGATTAATGTATTTTTATTTGTTGATTCTTAACCGATATTTATTAAGTTTCATATACACTTTCAATAACCGACAAGGCGGTATCAATAGACAAATTTTTAATATGTTATGTTGTTTGATAGGCACAATTTTTTTCCTCCTAACTAAATAAGATAGTCCTCAACACGATGCCAAATGTTAGCGCATTTATCTTAATCTTCGTGTGGTTTCCTAATAATATATTATTTATTTATAAATATATACATAGATAGTAACATTATTTAGCCTAAATAAAAGTTTGTTAGTAAGTAAAACGTTTTGGCGGTATTTTCACTGAAGCTGGAATGGGTGTTATTTTTAAAGCGTGCTTTTTTATTCGACCATTGTAAAAATCATATCATCAGTTTATAGTATGATTGGAAAATACCCCATAACGTTTTCGTTTATAATAATTAATGTATTGAATACAGAGATACATATCTGTTACAATAAGCTGGATGGATATAGAAGTTACTTCGTCCTACCCACGACATGTATTAATGCGGTGCTTTCTGTGTGACAGTGTTCATGAAACGTGTATAATAGAGTACGAGAATCTCCTAGGACTTGGCTTTTTCTCTACCGTGCGCATAGGTAGCGCTACCCCCATCAATAATTTTAAATTTTACATATATTGTAACACTACAATATTTCACGCATAATACAAACATGTGCATCGGCAGCCTAATATGTATAGAAGTAAGCAAATCTTTTTGACTTCGGTTTCTAAATAAATGCACAAGAGGTCTATTGATTTCCACAGTTCCGATAATAAATTTTCAAAGGAACGGCCATTGAAATGTTTTACGTTAAAAACTATACTTGGCAGCTATTTTATAACGAACGTAATACTATGAACGTGTTTTTTGTTGTAAAAATTATGATTGCATTGAAACTTGATATTTCAAAGCAACTTTAACACGAGTCTGAAACCAGAAATGTGTGCAGCTAACGTTCTATTAAGACTTTATTAATATTTATACACCCGCAATATATCTCAGATGGTGCCCATAATATAACTTACCACTGAGCTATTATATATGAATCTACAAAGTTAAAAGGAAACGTTCGGAAGATATGAGTATTATATCATCACGCCAGATCCGTGCGAGGCTAGACAGAGAGCACGGAGTGTCAAATACCTCACAGATCCGACGTTCTCTATATTCGTCAATTTCTTCACGCACGTGGACACGTTTGAAATTTAGTTTTTACACAACTGAAAAAGTCTCACCTGTCACATAGACGCCGCCATAGATAGTAAAACAATACAGTGCAGTCATATGAATAAACAAATGCATAATATAATAATTTATAAATAAAACATAATTGCATATTGTGGTTGTGATCATAGCGGTGATTACTAATGCATTATAATATAGTATATGAAATATGAATGTATATATTGGGTAGGTATGTCTACATATATATGTATCGGTAAAAAGATTTGGAGACTTGTACAAATTGCTCACAAAACGTGTAAATTTTAAAACGACTGAACAATCACGGTTTCTCATCGACTGGTAGTTAAACATGTTTTATTAATGTAGTCTTAGACGAGTTGGTGTTGAATATTGTCTGAATATAGCTCCTTGTAGTCTCCGTACATACGATAGGCCGCAATGAACA
>DWFY01000141.1:0-11873 GCA_018246875.1 Creonpyge creon creon | reverse complement strand
CCAATTTCAATCTAGTATTAATTGTGAACAAAAAAGTATATTAATATGATTAATATTGTTTATTTTGTAATAATATAGTTATTTTAATTGTCATAAAAACATAATTAGGGTCATACACTGTATTTTTTGTATAATATTGTATTATTTTTTGGTTTTTACATTTGCGACTTTTCATTTATGCATTTATGGACCATTCTACAGATTATAATGGCATGCACATAAATCCTCTTTTTATTATTTTTTAAATATTTTTATCATTACTTGTCATGCTAATATAGTCATAATTTCAAAACAAAATAAAAAACAGCAGGACTATAGAATGTTTGTTCAAAATGACTCCTCAATTAAAAGTCTTTCAGAAATAACCATAAATTTCAGTATCATTATTTTTCAGAAAATATAATAATAATTCAATGCACTTTCAATGCTCAAATATTTTGATTTCATTGTGTGAAATACATCAATTCCTAATGTTGCCAAGTCATATTTTATTTCTATGTACTATATTAAGCTAACTTCAAGTAAAACTTTTGAAGATCAAAATAGAACTTTAAACAGAAATATCTGAATTAAAATAATATTAATTCATTGTTATTATTAATGAAGGTAAACCAAACCCAACCTGTCGATTGATGAGCTCATAAGAAATTAACCCATACAAACATAATACCAACTCACGCCTTCTCGGAGTTGATGGACCAGAACCGTCTGATGATGTTAGCGATTCCGATGTCGTGGGTGATGACGTAGAAGAGTCCGCCGAGGGTGGCTATCGACAGCAGATACACCAGCGCGATCGCAATTTTGGGGATGATGGGGCCGAATATGCTCGCCCTCACGTAGTCAACAGCGATCGCCTCTAGGCCCCTGGGAACAAAGTATGGCCACCGATCAATTGCAATTTTATGTTGGATACATCATATGTATCATAACATGTATTTTTAACAATCGAATAAAGTTGCATTGTGGAATTGATGACATATGGGTACACTACACCAACAGGTGCTGACTGATGGAAGTAGACTGTTATTCCATCCACTGTAGACCATCAAAACTCTAAGAGTTGTCGCTACGGTTTCGTAGTGTTAAATGACAGCAGTGCATGGCTTGTCTGACATGAGATTTCTCACAATACAGTATTCTGACCAGAGGCGTGTAATATAAAGATCCATTTTTATCAACTACCTTGATTTCTTTCAGGCTTCAACTACCTGTAAGGAATGGAAATGGATCACCTACACATGTAAATAAATATAATAGGATTATCATTCCACCTTCGCAGGTTTTACGGGTGCCGGCCTGGGCTTGCGCATGTTCCGCCAGATGCGCCAGAAGGCACGGCACAGGCCGATGTCGTTGTGGATAAGGTAGAACAACCCGCCCAGCATCAGCACCGTCAGCAAGTACACAACTCCCATTGCTATTTTGGGCACCGTAGGGCCGACGACAATCACTCGAAGGTACTCCACTACACACGCTTCTAGGCCCCTGGAGGGTGGAGGATAAGTTTTGATAGGAAAGGACATGTTCAGGGTAGGGTATACAGAAAAATATGAGGAATGGATATACAGATCACACTGCACAGGTAATTAAAAGGCCGGCCCACCTTCCCCAACAGAAACTCTATTACCGATAGCAATCATAACAATGAAGGTTATTAATGAGACCAATTTTTTGAACACCTTGTAAATATTACTACAGTAGAACCTCTGTAAGTCGAACATAAAGGGAGGCGTCAAAAAATTCGAGTTCTAGAGTTTTCGACTTATGGACGATTTCGACTTAAGCTAATTTTGTAAGGAAACATTCAGTGGTTATGAGAGTAAATGTGTAACTACTCATGTAACTACATTTAAATTAAGTGTGATTTGTAATGCATTAAGTCTTAAATGGAGAAATCAACAAATAGCATGAAATATTGCAAATCGACTTACCAAAAGCTATGGGCAGTAACCAGAATAGCTAGCAGCGAGTCAAACAATTTGTTCGGCATGAGCAAGGCAAGCGGGATGAGGGGCACGAGCGCCGCCGAGGTCACCTTCTCGATCACCCACAGCCTCGTGTGGTCGTGAACCTTCTCCTCCTCTGCCATCCTCACAGCTGACGTCCTGAAGGATTGTACCTATAAAGTAGATATTTCGAGGTTTTTCAAAAATATTATGCTGTTTTAAAACCTGTCACTTTTTAAATAGTATTATACAAATATTGACTGCCTTGTTGGTCGAGTGGTTGCATGCACTACTGCTGATCAAAAGGTCCTGGGTTTAAATCCTGGGTTGGTTACTATATAGAATTTTTGTAACTTAGCTTTTCTAGTACAAATTTCTAGTAGTGGCTCGGAGTCTGGATTTATACCCAGTGTATGGCAAGAGGCTAACCCCCTATTCCATAGTGGGACATAAATGTAACTGGTGAAATGTGGGTGGGTACTACACTCCTCTGACTACCTCTTCGGGGACTACAGGCATGATTTTATGTAAGTATTATACAAATACCAGATTGAATAGAAGATCCGTTGTCATTTGGTTTGTTTTTTTATATATCTCATTATTGCATATTAACAGATTTGCTACCTATTATATAGTGACCTGTAGATAACCACTGGTGTGGCCAACTTTACAAATGGCCAACTATCAAAGATTCTTAAAAAGGTCTATATGCTTCAAGAATTTTCAAAGACATAGTTATTAGGAACATTCCAGAACGTCATATCACAGAAAGTATTACATTTCCACATACAAGTTCATCAACCATATATAACTTACAGCATTAAAAATAGGTGTGTTCGCAGGCTTCAGTGTGTTGTTCTGAACAGACAGCAAGCTGGTGACAGCTCTCTGTGCCGCGACCGGGTTCAGTGGCTGTTGAGTGGCATATCGCATCACCTGCTGGGTGAATAGGCGGCTTGTGCATGCTAAAGATAAAATATATTTACTCTGATCAATTTTATTACATTACATTTTATTACAATTTTATTACATAAAGGGGGTCTATATAATGATTAAAAATTTATAAATACATAGAAGATGGAATAATTTTTTTTTTATTATAGAGATAAAGTAAACAGATGTGGTTCAATTAAAACTGTTTAGCATCCATATTTATAATCCATAACCACTCTTAAGTAGGTCTTGAATCTTATTGAAAATTCGATTTATTTGCTATTCCCTGAACATGTACTGTTAATGACTTTATGTAAAATAATTCAAAAGAGGAATGAGAGCTTTTTATCTAGCTCTTTTCTCTCAGTCTGCTGCACCATGGGGTTATTTAAAGGTGCCAAAAGCAATAATTTGTTTCGATATGACTTTGTTCTTTATTATATGTATGTATCATACCTTATGATTAAATAAAACATTTGTGTATATTTATGTTGACATCATTTGATTTTTAACATTAATTTTCCCACCAAACAAATTTATTTACAAGTGTTTGCAAGCTTGAATAAAAATGGGGCATAATTATCCCACCTCACATTGTGACAGTTTTGGCATTCTTATTAACAGAAGCACTGCTATTCAACAGCAGAAATAGTTGAAGTTTTGTTGCTTCCACAAACAAAACAACAGAGTAACAGCTCTGCCAATAAAATATAAGAGGAAAAAAGGGAAATTGCATACATTCACTCATACTTTAGAAGGGTTCAGAACACTATGGTCTTAACCTCTCTCAATCTGTAAGAAGCCAACAGTGAAACCTTTGCAATCGATGAGGGTATAGCTTAAAAATAGTTTATATATCAAATTTTATTATTCGAAACATATAAACACATTATACCAAACCATATGGGTACACTATAATGATGATGTTACATATATGTAATAAATAGCAGTGAAACAAATGTGTGTGGATATCAAAATCTATTGGAGTTACAGCATGTGATCAAAGTAATATTTTACTATGTTCCCTAACAAAAAACAACTATTATGTAATGTAAAATAATTGTTTTATTATAAATTAAGCAAATACCTGGAGCACGTAGGAACATAGAAAATGCCATTTTATTATTTGGATAAAACGTAACTGTAATTCAGAAGAAACAATATTACAGTCGCAGAAATATTTCGAAATTCGTAATTTTTTGCCAAATCGAAGCAACCACTCAGACTGGCTGACAACTGTCGAGTCGAATGTCATTTTTGACAACATGAATTATTTGCAGTTTCAAAAATCCAATTAACAGAAAAAAACCAGTTTCTATTTTTCCTTACAAATACATAGTAATAGAATAAGTATAAAGATGATCCTCATAAAAATTCCTAGAATATCGAGTAAGATGTTTAAAAATAGGAAAAAACTATACATTTCATTTAAACAGGTCTATATATTGTGAATACATTGATGTAATGAATCGCAATTTCCATGTAATGTACTATTAATAAAAATGTTTGATAAAAACTGAATAAACGAATTAAAGCAGTATTTTTAAAGTGTTTATTATTTTGATTTATTACTACTAATCAGGTAACACTGGACAACCGTGATTGTCAATGACATGATAATTCATTTTGGAAAACTGCATTCGAGGTTTTATATTATTTCTGCAACAATACTTGAATTGAAATAAACATAACAAGAAAATGGCCACAACATTAGAAGATAAGTCGATCTGGGAAGATGGAGAGGAAGCGCTTAGCGAAGAAGTACTGCGGATGCCAACCGACGAGATTATCAGTCGTACCAGACTCCTGGACAATGAAATCAAAATCATGAAAAGCGAAGTAATGAGGATATCGCATGAGCTGCAGGCTCAAAATGAGAAAATCAAGGAGAACACGGAGAAAATCAAAGTGAATAAGACATTACCTTATCTCGTGTCGAACGTCATTGAGCTGCTAGACGTGGACCCTCAGGAGGAGGAGGAGGATGGTGCGGTCGTTGATCTTGATTCCCAAAGGAAGGGCAAATGCGCGGTCATCAAAACATCAACACGTCAAACATACTTCTTACCAGTGATTGGGCTTGTGGATGCTGAGAAATTGAAACCAGGCGACTTGGTTGGAGTCAACAAGGATTCTTACCTGATTTTGGAGACGTTGCCCGCGGAATACGACGCCCGAGTAAAGGCTATGGAGGTAGACGAGAGACCAACGGAACAGTATTCCGATATTGGTGGGTTGGACAAACAAATCCAGGTAATTATTATAAAAACCATATTTTAAAATATGTTTATAAAATGTTCTTATTTCTATTCTTTGTGATTTAACATTTTTATACTTTACATGTATGTTTGTACATTTTATGTCCAATGTTTTTTTTGTACATTTGATTGATTTTCAATTCAATATGTAAAAGCTTTTTTGTTTGAAACTATAATAATAAGAAGTAACTTTTTAATTTGCCTATGCAAATAAATAAAATATACTTTATTTTACATTACAGGAACTTATTGAAGCTGTAGTTCTTCCCATGACACACAAGGAGAAGTTTGTCAACTTGGGCATCCATCCACCAAAAGGTGTTCTTCTGTATGGACCTCCAGGAACTGGAAAGACTCTTCTGGCAAGGGCCTGTGCTGCTCAAACTAAGTCCACATTCTTGAAGCTGGCTGGCCCACAACTTGTGCAGATGTTCATTGGTCAGTTAATTGTTTGACTCTTATGCAATGCACCGTTCATATATATTATCTATCTTTCTTCAATTGCAGCCACATGCAGCCTACAATTATGCGCAACTCGAGACTGCAGTATATCACATAGTGGCCACTCTATATTGGATGTATCACATACATTATTCCGCCAATGCTAGTTGCACGGTCTGCTGAATTATATTCCAGACTTTCTGCTTTTGCTAGGAAGACCTGTGCTCCATAGTAGGACATAAAAATGATTGCAGTCAGTACCCTATATTACCTCGTTTACACGTCTAAGGCACAGAAACACTGAGGCGACTAAAATCAGCTGCCTTTCATTATCCTGCAATGAACATGTGCATTACATCAGTGTTCTACCTAATTTAGTTATCACTGGGTCAAACCAATTGTGTTTAAGCAAAAAATACTATTCAAATTAAATATTCAATATTATATTTATCCAACAGGTGATGGTGCAAAGCTGGTTCGTGATGCCTTTGCTCTTGCCAAAGAGAAGGCCCCTGCCATCATCTTCATTGATGAGTTGGACGCCATTGGTACCAAACGTTTTGACTCTGAGAAGGCTGGAGACAGAGAAGTTCAACGTACCATGTTGGAGCTGCTTAATCAGCTTGATGGATTCAGCTCCACTGCTGATATAAAGGTAATTAAAATTGATCTGCTTTAACATAGTGCTATATCTTAAATGATGAAACTGAACTCTTGTCTGTGTATGAAACAAAGAAGTATGGAGAGGTAATTTATTTGAACATTCAATTTTAACTATATGCAGGCCTCAATTCTAGGCTAATGATAGTGAAAGAAACATTATGAGACTTTAACCAGGATTATATGGAAGAAGTGTGGTAGGTGTGTAAGGATAGAGATATTTGGCACTCCATGCACCCTGTGTACCCTGTAAGGGACCTGGAATGGAACCTATGTATATGAAACATGGCTAGTAAATGATACAATATATTAAAATTACAGGTAATAGCAGCCACCAATCGAGTAGACATTTTGGATCCTGCCCTACTAAGATCTGGGCGCCTGGACAGGAAGATTGAGTTCCCACACCCCAATGAGGAGGCCAGAGCGAGAATCATGCAAATTCATTCAAGGTATCTATCTATACATCTAAAAATATATGTGTCTATAAACATTTCTTTACTCTGTATGTCTATGTTTAAGAAAATAACATTCTAGTATTTGTTACAAATCTGACATTAAGCCTGTTATCTATCAGCCTTCATGAACTTTTGTGCAGTGATTTTAACATCTGGCATTATGCCACAGTTAAATCCACACTTTAAATCCACCATTAAAACAGATTCCCATTTTTGTTTGATTTTCTAACTATACTAACTACCAATGCTTTTCTTCTCCCAGAAAAATGAATGTGAGTCCAGATGTAAACTTTGAAGAGTTATCACGCTCCACGGACGACTTCAACGGCGCTCAATGTAAAGCTGTGTGCGTAGAAGCTGGTATGATCGCACTTCGGCGCTCCGCCACCGCGGTCACTCATGAAGACTTCATGGATGCCATCTTAGAAGTCCAGGCTAAGAAGAAGGCTAATCTCAGCTACTATGCCTAATTTTTTTTACCCTGTAACGCTTTTTAATTATATTAAGTCAATAAAACATTTAACAACAAATCATGTTTTATTATTTAATGTATTTACTTGATATGGTGGGTGGTGTGTGTTGCCATTTTCAACCTCCAGATCGAAATAGCAACATGAATGAGCAATTACAGTAAATGGCTTATCTTCGATAATTTTTAAATCTGATCAATACCAAATTTGCAAAAACTTTTGTCGGTGACCAATTTGGAGCCTATGTATTTTTATCTAACTATGTCTTAAAAGTCGTAAAGAAATTTGACTATCTTTATTTTATAGAGAGTATTCAAATCTTTAGTGCATAAAAGTGAAATCGTTTCAAAAAATTGCCTTGAGCTTTGAGCTACATTTATATTAGGAACAATCTTTAATCTTCTGTATCGATTTGAAATACAATGATCTCAATTCATGTGCAGTCTTGTGACAATATGTAAATTCCAATTAGCTTATGCCTATGCCAAATCATGTTAAAAAAAATAAGCAGCTGGTATCCTTTCTTGTCCTTCGGCTTTTAAACTGCTGAAAAGTTTGAATACAGTATATAAATATTTTCTTTCAATTTGAGAGCCATGTTATAAATATGTTGCAAGTATAAATATTTTGTACTATCATATGAAATTTTGTAATATTTTCAACATAAAATTAAGAAACTTTTAACATAAATAACAACATAATTTTTTAACATAAAATACAATACAAATAAAAATTTAATAATATCATAAAAATATTAATACAAGAAAAATAAAAATTGAAATGACATGGTTTATACTGAACGTGTCCATACGGTTTCGCGACGTGCGTGTGCTAAATTTGAAACATGAAAATATGGATCTATCAAAATTTTAGTTGATATATTTAATTAAACAGAAAATAAGGCAAATAGTGCATTAAAAAATTAGAAATGTGAAATTATCGGTGGATAAATAATCTTCGTCCGCAAATCACTGACGATATTATATCAGTGATATAGTCGTAAGTAACCTTAATTGTTGTTCTGGGCAGATGACATGTGAGATACTTAAGTCGTTATATTATCAATAATACCGCATAGATATTGATTTTTTAAAATATTACAGTATTACTATGCGGTGATATGTTGCTGCTTCACGCTGCGTTTCTGGCTTGTGGGTTGTTTGTTAATAGATTAAAATTGGCTGTAATGTGTCGTTACTTTTGTATTTAGTACAGAAACGTTTGTTTATTTGCGTATATCTACTTAACTATTTTATCTATAACTAGTGCAATCTGAACAAAAATAAATTTTTAAATAAAGAATTTAAGCTCCAATAGAATTCTTATAAGAGTTAATATAATAAGAAAATTATCATTAAACCACAATATGTAAATCTGATATTATTTGTATTATAAGCGCCATGGAGGAAGAAGCCGAGACTAGTTATCGCGTTAGGATAAGGGATGAGATCCCCAAAGTACACACATCTTGTAACCTCAACCGTCCACACACCAGGTTAATTAATTATATCTATTTATTTGTGTTATTTCTAAACCCCATTAAATTTACACTCATGTACAGTCAGTTACCCCCTTAATTATTTGGCACTTCTGAAAATATTAAATACTGGACATGAAATTAAAAAACTGCCAGAAGATATCACTTTATGATATTAATTTTTGCAATACAATGTCATTATGTTGTTATAATAAATATTATTTCATTTAAGCTTCATAAAATACAATGATAGGGCAAAACTGGCTGTAGCATTGTAATACATTTTGAAGTTCAAATTATATATTTCAAAATATTTAGAAATATAAATATAGGTTTGTGAAATATATTTCTTTATACATAATTATTATATGTAATAAATGTTTATTGAGCTTCAAAATTATATTTTACCTACATTATTCACATTCAATAGAAAATGTCTGCTTTCACATTTTTAACTTCAATCTTTTCAATGCTTATGCTTAACACATGTATGAAAAAAAAATTGCAGACCCATGCATTCGAAATCATTTTCACTTATCAGCAAAAAGAACTTAAGAAGTTCTGAAATATACTATTATTGAGATTCCATACACTTATGTATTTTTTAAGAGCTATAGTTTATCTTTTCACAGTGACTGTGTCAACATTTATTAGATGAAAATTCTTCGAGTAATAAAACCTCTCAACTTAGAAAAATCTATCTCTACATTTAATTTACTCATTCAGCAGCTTTATTATCATTAATTTAGGTAATAATTTTGAAAAATTGAATGGTAGCGAATTAACTAGCAGTGGCCCAAGCGAAGGTTTGAAACTTCATTAGGACATTGCTGTCTTAAAGGTGCATAAACTAACTTTGGGGTTCAGCAGGGACTACTCTATTAACCCTTTGAGGTCCAGAGTCCACAAGTATTGGACATCTGTTTTTTTACTGGCAGGTCCACCATCCACTACAACATTTTTTATAATAGCTAGGACCTGGTACAACACTTTTATAAAAAATCTTAGGACTGCAAAGGGTTAATATTTTAAATACTCGTTGTAAGTTAACATTTGTTTTTCATAAATAACTACCACCAGAAATAATTAAATAATAGAAATTTTGTTATCGTATTTAGTTATACTTCAAGAAATTAGAAGTATTGTGTTGCCCTACTTTTTTATAGGATTGTGAATGCACAATTCTCTTCCGGAGAACCAAAACTTGTGTGCTTTTTCAATAAGTAATATACTAATAATCAAAGTATGATAGATATTGTTTAAATGTAAGAGAACTATTATAGGAATACCAGTTACAGCTTTAAATTACATTAGACTTGTCATTTGGAGATCTGCTACTCCCATACATGACATCTAGTACAGACAGCATAGATCTGTTACTGACATGAGTGTCTTTTATTAAATAACATTATATAACATCAAACCAGTTACTGTAAAGGGTAGGCAGCACTTAGTATCAAACATCCCTACAGGCCTGATGTGTTTCTTCTACGTTTATCACTCACTTCATACACACATATCACTTTCGGGGACTTACGGTTAATTCATATCTTCACAAAGTTTCAATACAGTGTCTTATAAATAATATTTCAGTATTTTAGGATAAAATAAACCATGTTAGTAATTTGTTTAATTACATTTCATTGTATCAAGATATTGCAAGTTTTATAATTAAGACGGTCCAGTTATAAAACCTATAAAATACTGACTTAAAATCAAATGTATGTGTAAATAAATGTACATTAAGTGTAAAAAATCTCAAAATTACTTATTAAACAATATTACAAGTGGTACTTTAGGTAACTTTCTACTTCTGGTAATTATAGTAAACGATTAACTAAAATTATAGAGGACAGATTTCGCTAAATTAATTGACTGGAAATTATTGTTGCAATCTACATGCAGTATAAGAAAATAATATATTAATGAAAAGGATTAAACTTCTGATTAATTTGAGTAATAAATTGATTAAATATTATCATACTCACGACTTCAATTCTACTAAGCATTTGGCTAAGAGAAACCTTGCTTGTGGTAGAGTCAGGGGTAGGTTATGTAGTAAATGATGAGCTTCATTTACCCGTCCAGCTCTATAATAGCATGTTCCTAATAAAAATGCAGTTTCTTCTGATGTCACTGAAAATATAAAAAATAATTATTTTAATTTCCCATTTTATTTGGGAGAAATTCATGTCTCTATCATTTTAAATTTGGTTTTAAACAATAATATAACCCTAATATAAAAAAAAAAAACAGAAATTGCTGTCCAAAAAAGCAACCTGTACAATAAAAAAAATTATACACTTCATAATTACGACAAATACCTAAAATAACTTGTGTAGTAATTGAGGGTATTTAATGGAATATTTTATGTAATTACCTTCAGCATGTAATCTTTCAGCTAAAAATATAGCATTGTCGTATTCATAATTATTGAGACAATCCCAGACGATTACCTGTGAAAATTTCAAATGCTGCATTATATTATACGAACACTGTTGGAATACCTTGAATCTTGATTGACAGTTCCTATAATATGTAGTTCACTTTACACTTACTTGTATAGGCTCTTGAACAATCATTTTTGTGAATCATTAAAACAATGACTGAGATCAAGCAAATATTGTAAAACACTTTACATATCTAGCCACGATCTTTATACAGTCACAATGAAAAATAAAAACGTATCATTTACGACGGACATTTTCATTTCAGTTTGTTGATTGTCTATGGGCGGACGATTGTTGTTACGAAAGCGATCCCCCGCTCGATACCATTTATTTATTTACTTCCTTGCCATACTGTTATACAATACTTGGAATTAATCAAAAACAGTATTATTATAATATTTTCGTGAAATTAATATTTAAATTATCTAGAATTTTCTGATATAATTTATAATTAGTGTGTAATTAATAATAAACCAAATTTTCAACGCAATTACATGTATGTATGGTTAACATCATATAGAAATGTATGTTTATCCTTACATATTTACTTAAACTAAACATCGATTGATAAACAGAATTGAGTACATAGTACAGGAGTCACCAGCATTATACTTCAGCAGGAAACTGTCACAGATACAAAAAGTATTCTGACACATTTGCCGTGCCATTTATTCTACGACAACATTTTTATTATCTGTTTGTAAAGCAAGTTTGTAAACTACAATATTATTTATAATCTGTACGAATTAGATTATCAAATAAGTACCTAGCGAACGA
>DWFY01000140.1:0-11897 GCA_018246875.1 Creonpyge creon creon | reverse complement strand
GCCACCGATACTTGGAAATACACCCTGTATTCACAAGCCACCAAGCCAGAACAAACTAACTTTACGGAAAATACACATTACTAAGAATGTTTACTTGAAACTGGACGTCTTGTTGATTTCTCTTTTAGTTCATGGAAAATATAAAAACGCGGTATTATTGGTTCAACAATTTATAAGCACGTAGTAACCTTGGGCTTATAATTGATCATAATCGATTTATAGATATACAAAACACAGAAATACAGAATAGATAACGAAAAAACCAGGTAGATAAATTCGCAGAAGATATCAGAATAATTGTTTCTTTAAACAATCCATCCATTCATCAGTCTTTGGAAGTCCACTGCTGGACATAAGCCTCCGTTAATCTGTGCCACTATTGATTATTATCCATTAAACAACAGAAAATTATAAAGATCAATTGCAAAGTATTGGGTAACGTACGGTGATTCGTTATTTATAAAAACTTGTATGTCACTCAAATCACTGACTTAACTTACATATGTCTCATATTAACTCACTGTCGTATTAACAATACTGTTGATTTGTGTTAATAAATAACTCAATTGTGTTTCAGTTAGCTGAATAGTTATGGCCTATTGACTGTCTCGCTGGTCAAGTGCGACTGCCGATCGAGAGGTCCTGGGTTCAAATACCTGCTCTGGTACTACTGGATTTTTCTAACTTAGATTTTGTAGTAGAAATTTCTAGTGGCTCGGAGTCTAGATCTGTTCCCGGTGTATGGCAATAGGCTCACCCCCTATTTCATAGTGGAGCATAAACTTAACTAGTGAAACGTGGGATTGTGTACTACACTCCTCTGTCTACCACTTCGGGGATTACAGGCGTGATGTTACCGTTTTTTAGTTACTATAGGAGCAGTTTCTCTCCTATTGCAACCTAGTTAAGTACCGTAACTTGCAATTAGATGATCGTTTTGAAAATTATCCATGGATATTAACAAAAAAATCAAAATACCAATTAATATTAATACACAGCAATATTCGATAACTGTATATGTTGTTAAAATGAGCTGTGTTTCGCTCTGAAGCGTGTATATTAGACGTGATCGGCCCAGTCGTCAGCAGTAGCACCTCCCTTGTCACCGGTTTTAATAGCGCATATACTGACTAACCGCGTACATAGGACCATAATGTTATATTAACTTATGTTATTAACACTCGTATTACTGTAGTCCTAACACACTTCTCGTGTCGCAAAACTCCACAGACGACACTGAGCATTTACGATGGAGTGGCTATCGTTACAGGGTGGTCCGTTTGCCTTGTGAGGGAAAACGTAAATGAACTGTCGAGAGTAGGTTGCATACTGTTGATTAGCTTATAAACAATGACTACATATCGAAACAGAGGACATAAAGTTAGGGGATGTACACACATACAACCACATCCATACATACATACACACACACATGCACACACGTGCATACACAAACACACATGCATACACACACACACGCACATACACTCGCACACAAGACAATTTGTTTGATTCAACAATAAAAAAATAAAAATTATGCAACAGTCCAGAACATAACCGCCTCGATAATCGGCACACTAAACCAAGTACTAAACAAACGCGAAATGTCGTTTACATAAGAGAAAGCTCGTAACTCTGTTGTGCTAGTGTTACGATTATTACGTTATATCACGTCAATCGTTAATGTTTATCGGAGGTTGGTTAGTGACTCTTTAAAAGTTTTACGTTTGTCCAAGGGAATATCAAGTACTCGGCTTGGTTTTAAGTATTCTATTAATGATTATTTAGATTTAAGAATTATTAATATTTAATATTGAATTGAGATTGGGTTGAATTATTATTGCGTTATAAATTTTATTGTATAGTTTATCTAGAATAAATTTGCATGCCTTGTAGGTAGAATTAGCGAACTGTCGTCTGCTAGTCAATATCTTTACCAAGTACCTTATTGCTATACGAATAAAGAATATAGAATTGAATACTGGACTTTAAAATGTCCGTCAAATGCAACCTACTACGTATTCACACCACAATCGTATTACCAGATCCGTAATTGGCATATTTTGAATACTTTTGTTGCGACTTATTTGTCATTGTCATTTCTGCGATTAATACATGTCAATTATATTATACGAGTATATGGTTATAATACAAACCTCAAACGAATCTTATTTCGAGTAGGTTAAATATTCTTCAAGGATATAGTATGCTGAAATTTTTTACAATAATTCATATAAGAGTAGCTATACAAAATCAAGTACGTTACTCTGAAATTTACGAAATAAAAATTCATATATGATTATACAAAAAACCCTCACTCCCCCCGCCCATCTCTAATTGTTGTATCACAAGTGATAATTAATCGCTCATTGAGCGAGCAGCTGTCACTAGGAGATGACGTCACGAGCCGCAGCTCCCTATAAATTATAACACACATGACAAGCACTTATAAAGGTCGGGTGAATACGTCACACACAGAGCGCTTCGGCTTAAACGAGTAGCGGCGGCTATTAGTCAGAACGATTCCTGGTAATCGATTTAATTGTTTCACTGACTGTCGTGTCGTAACTGTAAATCGGTTTCCACTCGTTTCTCCTTCGATAACACACGTGGATGTCTCTATGTATGTTATTATGAAACAACTAGTATCAGACTTTTTTTCTGTGTGGAATAAATCTAACGCAAATCTCGATCCACTCGTCACGCTTATGCTCATTACGGTACATACATACTCATAACGAAATATAGGTGACGGTAACTCAAATTACACTTACCAAATATTCACCGTCTGTACGTATATCACCATTATAATATTTTAGTGCAATATATCATATGAAAAATCCATCTAAACCGGGTACTGATACTGATAAAACGAACGTAACGTACCGTAGCCTGTAATCCCCGAAGAGGTAGGCAGAGGAGTGTAGTATACTCCCACGATTCACCAGTTACGTTTACGTCCCATTATGGAATAGGTGGTGAGTCTATTGCCATACACCGGGCACAAGTCCAGACTCTGAGCCACTACTAGAAAATCTAAATTAGAAAAATCTAATAGTACTCGACCCGCGATTTGAACCGTTGACCTCTCCATCGGCAGTCGCGCTTGCAACCAACACAACCAACGAGGCAATTGGTTGAAATATAAATAACTTTAGTATTAACTAAGGTGTGAACTGAAACCATAAAAGATTGATTGATTGATTGATGATGATTAACCTTCTCCGTCTGCAAAGAGGTCGTTTTAAGAGGGGAACGATTAAACGGTTGTTGACGACTAAATAATATAACGACGATAATATAATAGATAAGAATAATGGTTCCAAGTAATATGTTCCTTTTTCACACAAAGTTTAATTTCGTATATCAACGATTATAACCATTAAAAAGCCCGTAATAATTCACTTGCCCGTAGGTCCAGTGATTAGTGAAACAGACTGCTGAGCCGTGGTTGTGGGTTCCATTCCAACGCAGGACAAATATTTGTGTGATACATACGTAAATAATCATTTATCGGCCGTCTGGCTACCATAACACAGGCTCTCTTCGAGCCTACTTTGACATCAAATGGCCACCTATGATGATCAAAGATATTTATTGATATTATTATTGCATTATTAAGCGTCAGAATATCAGAAAAATATGGAAGAAGCACGTCAGGTCTGTAAGGATAGTGATAGTCGGCAATCGGTGACCCTGCCTACTCCTAAAGAACCTGGCGTGACGATATAATGACAATTAAGCGTCAGGACGTCCCGAAATCGCCCGTTGCAGAGCAACACTAGCCCGTAGTCACGAGACTCGTGAACGACCCGTATACAAAATTACGGTTAACTGTATCGTCGTACGCACTTACTGGGATGTATTATACTAGTAACGAGCTTCGAGATTTAAATTAACCAGCAACGAAGCTTGATCAGTTTGTATGAGATTGGTGACAATTTTATTTATTGTGAACGTTTATATAGCGGTTGTACAATTCCAATGTTGATAGATGTGACGGCCGAGGGAGACCAAGACCCATCTGTGATGATTAAAGTTGACAGATACTGGCTGACGGGGGAGTCAGAAGTCGCAGAATCCTGCGGGCGTGCATGAAGGCATGGTAAATAGACAGGAAGCGCGACAGGTCCTTAGGGACAAGGATATTATGTTACTATAATCATGTAACAAATGATACAGTTCTATTTGAGATTAGCTAAATGCCGCTGAGCTACAAGAACCGTTTAATGTTAAACCATCTTTCCCGTATTAAGACATAAACAAGTATCGTATTGAGCGAGCTTCTTAAAAGGATAGACAATGTTAAATTATTTTTTTAATTCGTATCTCGGGACATGCTAATTGAACCGTTTAAAGACAATGTTGCATTTACATTGAAATTAGCATTCGCTGGCAGACAAGTAGTAATTCGCGGATTAATTTAAGGAAGTAATTTTTAATCCTTATTGAAGTTGTTTTTGTTGTCATTATTACTTACAAATGTATTTAAATACTTGGAAATATTGCGTCCTTCAGACGCAATATTTCTAAGTATTACAATAGAGCAATAAAGGGAAAGCGCAAATAAAATTGAAATAAACCACAGCTCAAACATTACGCTTGTTAATAAGTTTAATAACTATAATAATTTGAACCGTAAATTTGAGAGACATACATAATATAGATAACCACGGTTTGCTGGTAATAAATTCTGTGAAAATTAAATAATGTAAATAAATAAATAATAATAAATAAATAAATAAGGTAAATAATGAAATTTCTATTTAATGTAAGTACATTGTTTTCTTTGCTATATAAAATACTTAAACGTATCTCACATATATTGGTTAATACAGCAAGTCATACCGAATCTACCAGTCTCCGCCTTGCCGTCGTACCCCGCTGCTGTGGCAGTTTCATCAGCATCTATCACACAAGTTAGTCGCTGTATATCACATCCAAAATAAAAATAATCCTCAATCATCTTTATCTTCGTTTATGAAAATAATACAATATGTCGCTTGAATTAAATATAAAAAACAATTTAATTTATGTTATGAGTAATGATTGAGAATGACTGCCTCGTTGGTCGTGTTGGCTGCAAGCACGACTGCCGATCGAGAGATCCTGGGTTCAAATCCCGGGTCGAGTAGTTTTGGGTTTTTCTATCTTAGATTTTCTTGTAGAAATTACTAGTAATGGCTTGGAGTCTGGATTTGTGCCCGATGTATGGCAATAGCCTCATCTCCTATTCCATAATGGGACGTGTGAACCGTAAGAGTGTAGACTCCTCCGCCTACCCCTTCTGGGATTACAGGCGGGATGTTATTTTTTTATAAGTAATGTGTCGAATTTTTAATAATAAATTGGTGAGAAAAGTCGTACTAAAGGCTAGTGGTCAAATGATATAAAAGCTACCTTCGGCGAGGATTATTTGACGTGTAAAGTAATTTGCGGAACTGGTTTGCTTTAGTGTTGGCTTCGCTGCTACACAGACTTGTCGTCCATATGCCAATGATTGGACGGTCTGTCTGTTTGTCCAGCAGAGCGCGGCGCGCACCGCGACGTGTGCGCCGCGCCGTGAGGACCAGGGTTCGGTTACCGACTGACGCCGTATCACGTTACTTACTAATATAAACCAATCTATATACTTAAAAAGGAGTGCGCATTTTGTTGATCTTATTATGTACCTATAATAAATAAACAGTAGATTCATTTTGCTTAAGATTTGTTTTAGGACTTTAATAGAATAATTACGGGCTACACTCATTCGAAAAGTTAAATAAAAAGTCGCTCATATTGCATTGTAAGAGTAGTGGCAAATGAACTGAATAACAGGTGAATTAAATAAATTAAAATTAATTAATATATCCCTTTGAAAGTTTTACTAAACAAATGGATGCGGGTGTTGAGAAAAACCGAGAATCATCTATCAAAATAGATCAGATACTGACTGATGCAGGGTCAGAAGTCTCGGGTTTAAAAGAAACGGGTGTGCTTGTATAAACACAGTGATGAATGTAGAAGAAGCACGTCAAGCATTTCCCGTTCTCTACCTATCCCCTAAGCGACCTGGCGTGATGATATAGTAATGATTATAATATAAAAGACGATCACTGATATTCGGTAGCAAATAAATTAATAAAGTACACTTAAAGCACAATCAAAATTCCAAGGCACAAACGGTTGTAAAAATCAGAGCGATGTGTGTTGGAATATATGATTGTACGAACACACAATTATTGCAGTGTTACATCAAAATTGGAATAGATTACATGCATCACCGCTACTCTGTTACTTCCGGTCCGCTTCATTCACACGGACTCCCCCGCACTAAACTATTGACACCGTTCTGGGACTGATTTTATGGTAATTTCCAAATCGATCGGGTGACTGGCTTTGATTCATTATGGCAACAGGGGCGGACGTTGATTTTATAAATTGTATGTTATGTTAATTGAATTTAACGAAGTTAAAACTTAAATGTTGTTTAATAAATACTTAAATTATTATTAATTATTATATAGTTAAAAGATAAATGCTTTTAAATTAATGTAATATTTTTTTCCTAAATTCCTGTATTAAATAACTTATTTAATTTCATTAGTAATAGAATGGGATATACGAATCGGTCACATTTTTGATGTAAATATTTCATCATCATCATCATCAGCCTATTCCCATCCACTGCTGGACATAGGCCTCTCCAATAGCACGCCACTGAGCTTGATCTTCAGCTTCTAGTATCCAACCGCTGCCAATCACTTTGCGTATATCGTCACTCCACCTAGCTGGAGGGCGTCCTATGCTACGTTTGCCAAGGCGTGGTCTCCACTCCAGAACACGTCTAGTCCATGGGTTATCGGTTCTGCGTCTGATGTTAGGTATGGTTGTTGTTCATGGTCCCTCTTGAGGTTGTTCAGGAGTATGTCTACCTCGGGCAAATTTTGCAGTTGGGTAAAAACAACTTCGAGAGTGAGGCTCGCGGAAGAATACAGCTTGGCTGGGTAGCATATAGGAATCTTCGTTAGGTCTTTTCGCCATCAATACCGCAAAGCATGAAGACGAAAGTCTTCAATGAGTGCGTCCTATCTGTAAATATTTATTCGTGTTAAATTACATTTCATTAAAATACATTTTAAAGTACAAATTCAGCCACTTTTATCTTTGTTAGGTATAAAATTATTGCTATAAAATATTAAAATGAATTTTTATTATATTATATTATTTTCTTGACTGCCTCGTTGGTCGTGTTGGTTGCAAGCGCGGCTGCCGATCGAGAGGTCCTGGGTTCAAATCCCGGGTCGAGTACTATTGGATTTTTCTAAAAAATTAGAATTTCCAATAGTGGCTCGGAGTCTGGATTTGTGCCCGGAGTATGGCAATAGGCTCACCACCTATTCAATATTGGGACGTAAACGTAACTGGTGAAACGTGGGAGTATACTACACACCTCTGCCTACCTCTTCGGGGATTACAGGCGTGATGTTACGTTTTTTTATTATACTATTTTTCTGCTATTTTCTATGTGGACCAAATAAATCAAGTTCTAACTGATGGGGGAACTCTAACTTGAAGTCTCCGAAACCGGCGTGCATGTATAAAGAGAGTGATGAATATGGAAGAAGCGCGGCAGGTCTGTGAGGATAGAGATATTTGGCACTCCGTGCTCTCTGCCTACCCCGTAAGGGACCTGGCGTGAAGATATGTATGTATGTATGTACAAAATTTTTCGGCGTGTGGGCCCCTAACGCTCATAAACATGTGCAACATTGAACAGGACTGTAGGACTGACTGTATACTATTAGAATAAATTAGTTAATTTTAATGTGCACTAATACTGCAAGTGGTAAACTATATTGGTATGAATTCGAATATCATTAGTTAGTGCCATCATTATTCTGCTTCTAATAAGGACTGAAATGGTGGCCTCGAGTATATATGTAGATCAGCAACTACACGTTTTTGACCTAAACAAGAATTGTCTCAGTAACAATACCTTTACAGTAGAAATCGTTGAAGCGGTAGTACTCTTCCGCCAAGTATAACAAACGTAACATCACGCGTGTAATCCCCAAAGAAATAGGCAGAGGAGTGAAGTAGACTCCCACGTTTCACCAGTTTACATCCCATCATGGAACAGGTGGTGTATCTAGTATCATACACTGACCACAGATCCAGACTCCAAGCTACTAGTAGAAATTTTAACCAGAAATTCTAATTTTAGAAAAATCCAATAGTTATCGACTCGGGATTTGAACCCAGAACCTCTCGATCTGCAGCCGCGCTCGCAACCACTCGACCAACGAGGCAGTGTTTTTATATGTACAATACAATTTATACATATAATGTACATATAACATAACGCCATGTATAAAAATAAACAATAATAATTATATATACCTTACATTTCTATGTACGAAGTCCAAAACTAATATATTTTAACTTTACAGCGATCAGTGAGTGAGATATTTTGTGTTTTCAACCATCACGGATTGTTTCAAAGCGAAATTACTTTAGTTTTATTACAAATGAGTTTCTGTAGCCGATTCTACTTAATATCTCTACAAGGTACATCAAACTATATCTCTCGCGTCCATGAATTTGCGAAGCTATTTAATTCAAATGTTATCGAGGATTTTGAAACTTGTCTGTAACGTTGCCTAAGTAACAGATTAAATGCTGAAATTATGCAAAGACAAAGAGCGTCGACGTGCGCTTTGCCCATATCGGTCAACATTAACGGACTGCACCGCACCGCCCGGCCAGAAGTCTCATACATTCTGAAGCTGCTTTCATTTGTAAATATCGACTTTAGCCTAACCTCGCTGGCTGTAATCTAAAATTGTGAAATTGTTTTGGTTTTGGCTTCTCAATTTCTTTTTCGTTGCTTTTGCACTTTGCCTTAGTTCGGTTCAATTTGTATAATTCACGTATAAAGAACGAAGCCACCTAACACAGGCATTATGAAAATGCCTACTAGAATGGCTCTAGTTGATAGATAATTATTTATATTCAGTCCTTAAATATTATATAAATAAGCTAAGAACTGCCTCGTTGGTAACGAGTGGTTGTAAGCGCGAATGCCGATGGAGAAGTCCTGGGTTCGAAACCCTATTGGAGTTTACTAACTTAGATTTTCTAGTAGTGGCTGGTAGACTGGATTTGTGTCCGGTGTATGGCATCAGATTCACCCCTTATTCCATAGAGGGACGTAAACGTAACTGTTAAAATGTGGGAGTGTATTACACTCCTCTGCCTACCTCTTCGCGGACTACGAACGTAACGTTACGGTTTTTATTTTGTTAAATTTAAAACGTAACATCACGCCTGTGAACCCCTGTTTCGTTTAAATAAGTTAAATTTCTATGAATACATACATATGTATATCGTGACTTAATAAAAGTTTAAATATAAACTAACTTGAAACGTCAAAATCTTGCACTTATTAATAAATAGTGGGTTAACTGAACCATTCCTTTCTGCGACCTATATCGAAAGGTCCATATTTATAACAGGTTAACAATTATAATTTGCTTGCGAGGAACTCAAATTATGCAAGACCGTTTCACAGCAGAGGGGTTAATGTTAATGAACTCACACCCCGCCTGAAGCATCTAAACGATTTTTTTTTATTCTCCTTACTACACTGCGAAACCCGATTTATATTTTAACTGTAATTTTCAACTCACCGTTTTACTAAATTCATTTAATTGTATGAAGAAATTTAGAATGTTCTAAAATGTATCTCTACGTTATGTTCAACGACACATTTTTATTTTGTTTATCAAAATTGTACCCTGTTTACGGTCTGTGTCTTAGGTCTATTATTATTAAACCGTCACGCTAGTTCCCTCACGGGTTAGACAGAAAGCACCGACTGTCGAATATTTCAATTCTTAGAGAACTGATGTGCTTCTTATACATCACTCTCTTCATACACTCACGCCGGTTTCGGAGACTTCTGTTCTATCGATTTGGTCAACAATACTATATATTATTTATTTATGACATATGATTTTTTTCTAATATAAATGAATACAGCCGGTATTTTTTCAAATTTTTAAGTGAAATTATGTCTATTTGGTTAACAGTCCTAGTCCAGTCCAGTCCTATTCCTACAGTCCTGTTCGAAGTTTGTTGCAAATGTCTATGGGTCCTAGTGGCTACTGCCTTCCATAGACATTTGACTGCCGCCTGAAATACACACCCACACGTACTGCACAGTAAACTTTAAACGAATAAACAACACTTTTTCTTTTTTGGTTTACATAAAAATTTTCAGTGTATTTTAATTTTAATATTTAATATATTGGAATGTACACTCATATAAACACAGAGATATGAACTGAGATACATTAACTATTGTATCTAAATACCCCTATATTAAATACATAAACGAAACATCACGCCTGTAATCCCCGAAGAGGAAGGCATAGGACTGTAGTACACTCCCACGGTTCACCAGTTAGGTTTACGTCCCAATATGCAATAGATAGATGGCTTACCATCTATTGCATATTGGGACGTAAACCTAACTGTGCCGTAAACATATTGTGCCCGGTGTATGGCAAAAGACTTATCTTTTGCCATACACCGGGCACAAATCCAGAGTCCGAGCCACTACTCGACCCGGGATTTGAACCCAGGTCCTCTCGATCGGCAGTCTCGCTTGCAACCAACACGACCAACGAGGCAGTCAATTATATTAGTATACATATATCATTGTATATTATTATGATGTTAAACTTTAGCTACATAAATGTATTTAACTCGCACCCCTATAGCTAGACAGGTAAGGTTTAATGAACCCTACAATAATAATAACCTCCTAAGCCAACTTTACACTCAGCCATCTGATCCCGAACTATTTTATCCTGTACTAAAGTGACCAAATGCCTTATAAACTACATATATATTTCTAAATACAAAATCGTATAGATAACATTAGACCTCCTAGAAACTAGAACACCTACATACAAAAATATACTCGTGCTCATCACACAAATATTTGTCCTAGGTGAAAATCAAACCCACAACCCTCGGATGAACAGTCAGCATCACTGACGACTAGACCAACAAGCCAGTAACCTTTAATAGAGTATATTATTCTTGTCCTATTATAAACAATTGGTGCAAATTGTTTTGTAAAAACAATTACTACTTGACTATTGACAACGATGACTAATGTCACTACAGCAAATGTCGCGTCATGACAACGCGACACCCAATCCAAAAAGTTCCAAAAGTAGTTAAAACATTCTAGATTCAAATCATCGTTACCTCGGTGCTATGATAATAATTGGCAAATTGTTGAATCGAAAAAACATTTACATTAATAACTTATTAATGTGCACGAAAACGATAAAAGTTCAAAAGATCAACATCAATCAATAATCACCTATAACAATCAAACGCTATAACAATCAGACGAAACAACGTTTTGATTGACGGTACGCGAGCCGTTTGTGATTGTTGTTTCAAACGGATTAAAAGTTCCGTTGTTGCGTCATCGCTGATGTTTTAATCTCCCTAATGGTGTATGATGGGAGGATGTTATGTTTCGATGTTTGAAACTTACCGTCTGCTCGCAATCGTCAGCCCATTGATATCGAACGGTCTTTTTAGATGAGATTTGTGAATATACATTTCAAACATTAGCCAATCGCCATATCGCAAAGACGCGGGTCAATTGAAGTCGGTATTTTAAGATTGCGTTAAGTTACACGAAGCGGTTTGGTTCCTTGTAGGGGTGACAGGGCTGAGAGTAATTTAAGGAGAGCAATTTAGACAGATTGCAGTTGATTACTGTAATCGTTAGTAGCGTATTTTAATAAGACTCATTAAATTGCCTCGTTTGGGATTCGGTGAATGTGTACGACTTGCGCTAAGATGGTGTTGCTGTTATTATAAGG
>DWFY01000139.1:0-11904 GCA_018246875.1 Creonpyge creon creon | reverse complement strand
CCCACTAACAATGTAACATGAACTTACTTAATTGATGTGGAATTATCTTAATTAATTTAATATACTATATCTATCGTGCTAAAGATTTTATACATATTCGTAGGGAATTTTGAACACCGCTAATTGTAAAATGTAGTCCAGAGAGAGCACACGGTGAGCTGTTGGACTTATCATAATTTATACTAAGTACTTGTGTACTTCACCTGATGAGACAAGTCTCTCTTCACAACTAAAAGAAGTCTGATACATACAACGTTATAATTTTCTAGTGCAAATTTGCAGCTTCGCAGATTATCATCCAGCGTATTTAACAGATCTTAAACTGTTGAAATATCGTCAAACTGCCCTTTCATGAAAAATTACTGTCGCTAATAATAAGCAAACATGGTAGTCCACAAACCATTCATTAGTTTATGTATTAAAATACATTACAGATTTTTTACGTATTCGTATTTCAAGCCCCTGTAATAATGATAACTATCTAAGACAATGTATACTGACTTTGGATAGAAGCTTACCTCTTTCAAAGTCCTTGTACATCTTTAGCAATTCTTCTACCCCCGGCCACCTTGGATTCTCTGTTTGAGAGCTGATGTCTCTTGTTTTACCTATCGTTGCTTCTCTAAACATGTCATCGACACCCGCCGCAGTGCTCTGCGGCTCGTTCATGGGCGTGGCCTGCGTCGTTGTGGTTGTTGATGTGGTACACGGATCAGTGGTGGTTTTTAAAGATATTGTCTTAGAAATATTTGGTATACTTAAATTAGGATAATTTATAGGTGGATTTATGTTGGGGGTAATTGTTATGGCAGTTGATATTAGATCTGGTATTGGATTTGGTACTCGATTCGGCATTCGATTTGGTATTAAATTTACTTTTGAAACTAGTATAGGTTCTGGAATATTATCTGGTATTTTATCTAGGGTTGGGTTTAATATTCTACCTAGTGTTCGATTTGGTTTTTGAATATTTTTACTGTAGAGGTCTGAGTTAAGATCTCTCTTTCTTGTGACTTGACCACTAAAATGTTTTACACTTCTATCTGCCATTTTTGATAAACGATCTAGCTCTGAAAAATTCTTTTCAGCTAAAGACTTTATGCTGTCTCCTTTATCCGGACACAATCGATCTAACTTTTGCTTAATCAAATTGTTGTTTTCGGTCACGCAGTTTTTTATTTCAGTTAAAATTTGTAAATCTAAATTCGTTTTTATTACCGCTTGTTCTTTTTCCTTGTGTCTAGGCCTTTCTGTGGGCTTCTTAAATATGTGATCATACTGTGTAAAACCATCTCTTCTTTTCCGCTCTTTAATTATTTCTTGCCATGTTTTTTCGTAACCTAAAATGTATACATAACATGTTTAAAACAACTAAATAATAAAAAAGTGACAAGTCATTATGGGTTTGATAGTGCCTGCAGTACGTGCCCAGGAATTTAATACATAAAACATAATATGGCAACCCTGCGGTACTGATTGCACTGGTAGCGGAACTGACCTGAAAAGTTGTACTTTAAATCTGATTTCTGACATAAGTTTGGCACGTGTTTTTAATGCAGGATTTAATTTAATATACAGTTTAGCAGTTACGTCCGCAAGAAACTGACAACAATCAAAACCATATCTTCCGGTCAAAAAGAACATTTCTTAAATATAACAGTAGTGACCCGACCAACTATCGGTCAATAGCGATAACCTCCCTCTTGTCAAAAGTAATGGAGCGACTGATTAACACGCAGCTCCTCGGGTACCTAGAGGATCACTAGCTGATAAGCGATCGCCAATATGGCTTTCACCAGGGCTCAATTCAATTGGTGAACTTCTCGTTTATCTGACACACCCATGGGCGTAAGCTATAGAAAATAGCAGGCAGGCCATAGCAGTCAGCCTAGATATCGCTAAGGCCTTTGATCGGGTCTGGCATAGGGCTCTTCTTGCAAAGTTACCATCTTACGGTTATCCCGAGTGGTTATGCAAATGGATCGCCGCATTTTTATAGGAGAGACATATTAAAGTCGTCGTCGACGGTTGTTACTCAGATATGAAACCATTTAATGCTGGTGTACCCCAAAGCTCTGTCCTATCGCCTACACCATGTATATCAACGACATGTTACTGCAAACCAGCAACTTTCATTACTATGCGGATGACACTACTGGAGACGCATTTTATACAAACCATGCAGGTGCCTTTCGGACACTTGTGGAAGAAAAGAGAATTCAACTTGTGTCTGAAGTCGATCACTCTCTGGAGCGGGTCACGGATTGGGATCGATTGAACCTAATTGAGTTCAACCGTAAGAAGGCACAAGTTTGTGTATTTACCACTAAAAAACCCATTTACCATAGCATCCAAGTTCCAAGGAACGGCGTTTATCATTGGGGAGAGTACCGGAATCTTGGAAATTGACATATCGAGTAGTGTGCAATACCGGAGTTACCTGGAATGCAGAGCTAAACTGACCGCCAAAAAGCTGGGTGTTGTAAACAAGGTAAAACGATACTTCACAGCGGGTCAATTGCTGATGCTTTGCAAAAGGCTTTGTAAGGCACCACATGGAGTACTGTGCTATCTATGGGCCCGAGCGCCACAATATCAACTTACTCCATTTAACTCCGTGTAAAAACGTGCAGTTCGAATAGTCAACTACCCATGGATTACTTAAGCCTGCGGAGGGACTTGAGTTCCCACCTCGTGTTCCGAAGAACTGTTTGACTTAGTGTTTGTGTCACCTTTCCTCCATCGCACCACTAGCCGAAGATTAAAGTTTCACCCACATCATCTGAACTCGTGGCGGTCCTCCACAGTTTGCACGCTCGTTTTTACCGCGTACGTGCAAAATGTGGAATGGGCTTGAGGAGACCATTTTCTCTATTTAATAATTGTATAACTCAGACCATTATAAGGACTATTCAAGTACTATTACTTGGGACCCGCTGTTTTAATGCCATAACTAAAATTATAATTAACATTATACCTTCTCTGTCTTGTATAGTCACATGCCTCAAATTCATTTCGGATAAAAACGCTTGCTTCGATCGCAAATCAGCCCCATTTTCATTCAAGGTTTCGTAAATCATATTTTCAAGAACAACTGTCCTTGGTTTTGTTGGTAATTCTCGCGGAGATTCTTCATTCATGAGCCGATCCAAGCGACCGGCTGCTATGTAGGCAGACAGTACGCTATCTCGATTTATTGTCCTCTCCTTTTTATTCCACAACATTTCTGAAATTGTAACAGTTGCAATATTTAGTAAATTCAGTTATTGGCGCAGAATAATACGAATTTTCCATCTTTTTGTCATACTCCTTTAAATACAAACTATACACAATTAAAATTTAAAAATATTTTTAGAGGCCACTACAATTATGAAACACAATCGATGAACGTACCTTTATATGCATCCATAGTACCTAACATAAAATTTGCTAGAAAGTCTATTTTCTCAGTATCAGTTTGTTTACTCTTAGCTGAGTTTAATTCTATCATAAATGCTTCGTAATTTTTCAATTCGTTTTCTTCATAATCACTTTCTATGTCATTGCATTCTTCTCCAAAACTAAGCTTCGCATTAGCAAATTCTTTGCTTACTTCAGCCCTGATTTTTTCTGACGTCATTATGTTGTCTTTATTTCCCGTCGGTGAAAATCTCTTAGTTCCAGGCTTTTTAACATCGCGTACATCGCGGGTAGATAAATGTTTTACTCTACGTATTCTTTTCCGTTTTTCGTAAAGATCTAAAGAGCTTACTACCTCTACTTGCGACATGGTTGATTCTGACGGGTTGGTACAAATACAATTAACTTCTTTATTATGCTTATCCGGTTCAGTGATTATTTGTATATTAGTATGGTCAGTTTTCTTGTCAGTCTTTGAATGTCCTGTAGACTCAATTGCTTTATTATCCACATGTGGAACTTGACGATGTGGTTTTGTATTCGTCGCTTGAACTACTCCATCACTTTTACTGCTGCTATTTAAAATGGTTTTTAAAAGATTGTGATTCGGTTTCACTGCTTGATTTTCTATGCAAGTAGACTGAAAAGATTTATTCAAATAACCACTACTATTACTTAAAAATTCGATTGGGTCCGACAATGTATAATTTATAGGGAATTTATTATTATTTATTAATATATTACTTGACTTCACAGCATTTTTCGTTTCTGAATGAAATGGTGAAGTACTTTGAAATTTTACCTCTTGCCCTTGTGATGTGCTTTGCAATTTTTCCTTCACGATTATCTTATTACCATATATTTGATTTTCTGTAATAAAATTTTCAAAGTCATCATCGTAATTGTAAGGTCTTTTTAATGCTACTACATTTGAAGATGCATATTCTGAAGGATTCACAGGATCTTTTGGATATCTTCTTGTATGTCTTCTTGTTCTTATTGTTTTTGAAGGTTGCACATTTAGGTCAAATGTTCGGTGCACTATTATATGTGGATTTTGGTGATGTATGGTAAGCACCATATTTTTATTCGGAACATTATTTTTTTCTATAACAATTGTTTGATTATTTGGTTTGTTGAGTAGGGCATCAAAAGGAACGTTTTGATAACTTGTTTTAGACCTTTCGGCATTTAAAGGATCAAATGCGGGTTGAGAAGTACAATATATATCCTCATTCTGAACATTTACTTTATAGTCCGGTCTTCGGAATTGATTATTTTTACCTACTGCTTCTGCTGTGCTCGTTAATATTGTTAGATTATTAGGATTAGTTGTATGCGATTTTATATCTTCATGGTCCATTAAAGCAGGCTTAATTATTATATTGCTCTGTATTTCAATTCTCGAAACGTCTTCCAAGTTAGAGAGTTTAAGTGTTGGATTAAAATGTGTCTGCTGTTTATTAGACAACTGATTGAAATTTTCTAAAGGCTTCAGTTTAATATAATTTTCAGTTGTTTGTGAAGTGGTCGATGTGATTGAAGTTGATTCCCGCTCTCGTGAACCCGTTCTTATTGAATGCTCAAAAGACTGATTTTGCGTACCTAAAAGTTTATCCATTGGTATTGCTTTCGATGTGATATGATCTTCAAAGTTCGTTGCATGTTGTGGTATTTCGGATAGAGGTTGATAGCTTATTACCGTTGGCACTGTCTCGCGTTGTCTTTTTGTTTCAAGTATATGTAATGATGGAACTGTAGATACTGATGGCATGGTTGTCGTTTTAGTTGTGTGTACGATAAGCTCTAAAGGTATTGGTTGCAATGAAGGTCCAAGCGTCTCTGATGGTATGATACGTGCTGAGGTTATTGGTTGTTCAGAGAATATTTTAGACGGTTGTGGCACAGATTGTACTAATAGAATATGTGAAGGTAACGTAGACGGCTCTGATGACGTGATTGTTGTTAGTGGAGCAGATCGTGATAATTCATACCCTTGTATTAATGATTCCGATGACATCGTTATTGGCGCCTGTAACGTTGATACCGTATGTGGCTCAAATTGTATTGATGACATAGGTGCCGCAAATTGCAATATTTGTGATGAGGGCGCTGATGGCTGCGATTGCATTGTGGGTAATTGTAGTCCAACCTGCTGTTGGGACACAATAGGCATCTCCACTAATACGGGTTGCACTTGTGGTAACATTGTCATCAGCGCTATAGATGAGACCGGTGCCGTCGAAGGCATTAATGCAAGAGATGGTAGCATTTGTTGCATTGACGACATTGAAACTTCTGCTGTTTGTAAAGTAGAGGGTGCTAACGGCATGTGTGCCATAGAATCGACTGAAGGCTCCGTTAATAAGTTCTGTGTTAATGGTACAGTCTGTGTTTGTTGCATTTCTTGTAATTTTTCGATTTGTTGCAGTTGCTGTATTTGTTGCATTTGCTGCATCTGTTGCATTGCTGCTAATAAATGTTCGGGCGAGATCGTCGATGGCTGTGGCTCAGATTTTGTTAGTGGCGACCGGCTCACACTGGCTAGCCCTTTATTCGGGTAGTAGTTCTGACGTTAATATAACACATTATACTTACTCACTATTAATTGCTTTTGTTATTTATTTAACGTTTAATAATACGTGAAAAGAAGTCGAATAATGAAATTGTTGATTCGACTACAGGCATTGTGTTTAATGAAATACTTAGTCCCAAGTCGTTTAATTTCTAAATTTGAGTATGACACAAAAGGCGGAAGTTTATTTACGGTATTATTGAGAGATAAATAAACAGTGTAATATTATGATAATATTATGAGCCGCCAAACGATTTTGCAATGAATATTCAAGTTCCCTCGCGCACTTAACAGGCGACGGCGGGCATTCTCCAGTGGATTTTACAATGATGAATTGTTTTCATACACATTATAGCGCTTTACCAATGTTAGCATAGTGATCCAGATTTCAGAAACTCACTCCGCGATTCCAGGGATCAAATCCCTAGTACACACCTCTAATTCAACGATATATAAAGTATCATGGAGAAACAACGTGTGTCTCAAAATTCTCTATAATGTTCTGCACTTGGTCTGCGAGATACATGAAGAGTTTAACTGCAATCTTTCCAGAGGACAACCGTGTGTAACAGTGGTTGCATGATGGTAATAAAATGACATTAAGGGTTGCCGTTATTTAATTCGGTTATCGTGAACTGTATAGAAATCATAATAACATACTCATTATTGTGTAGGACGATAAAGAAAATTAGGGACAATTATCAAAAATCAATATTATACTATACGAGGAAGACCAACGTTACTGGTCGAGTGGTTGGAAGCACGATTGCTGATCGAGGGGCCCCCGGTTTGATTCCCAGGTCGGGTACTATCGGATGTTTTTAACTTAGAATTTCTATAAGTAGCTTGGAGCCTGGATTTGTGTCCGGTTTATTGCCGTAGGCTCTCCCACTATCCCATCGTAGGATGTATAATTTGTTATTCTATGTACTAGCTGTAAGTAGTCCAAAGATATAAAAATAAATAAATAAATAAGTAAATATGTGGATTGAAGGAGTGCACTACGCTCCTCTGCCTACCCTTTCGGGGAATACAAGCGTGAGATAAAAAAAAGAAACGAATTTATCTTACCTTGTCTTACCGTTTTAAGTGAATATTACCTGAACTTTCAGTAGATTATACTGAATCACTTAAGTAATGATTTATTGTAAATATAAACAAGTATGAATGAAGCTGAATTTTTTAATAGTCCTGGACTACTGGAATTTCGAAAGCTGTAGTCTGATATTTAACAGCTTATCGCTGTAAAAGGAGCCCGCTTACACATATTAAGTGTCCAAAGGTGGTGAGGACGGAAGCACCTCCTCCGTGGGCCAGCGGCTGGAATTCGTTTCGTAATGTGGACCAGTTGATTTCCTTTTTTGTAAACACTGCGACCGTGTTATGAATATGCAAACGTCTGTCACGTACCTAAATGATCGCGTGAAGCCATTCTCGCGGCGACCGCGCTCCGCTTGTTCAAATTATTAGTTCCGTTTATTAGTGACGATTGTTGCTCAGCTGTGTGGCTTCCTGTGTGCGTGTGAAACAAGCCTATGCGAGTGTATGGTCAATGTTTGATATACTGTGAATGTACTCAAATGTATGTCAATTTTCCAATCATCGTCACTATTATCAGCCTGTTTCAGTCCACTGCTGGAGTAGTGTCTCCCCAGGGGCTTTGCCAACTTTACATTAGTTCATATTACGTGGCAAATTGAATTATTAAAAAGAAACTGAACATCACTATTCTTTCTCTTTTACTGATTATGTGGGGGTTATTTTGTTCATTTGTATATACGAGTATTCAATATTATAGTTCAGTCTAATTCGTAAATTTTATTATCAAAAGTAACTATACATACTCGTATGATATAAGCACATACATACGAGTAGTTGTTTTAACACAGCAGTAGTAAATGCATAATGGATTCATAGTTCATTATTAGTATTAATCAAACAGTAAGTTAAAAATTGTGTATAGTTTTCGTAATTAGTCCGAAAACTGATAAAAATCTAATTCGACTTTACTATTATGACACTTAATGTTAACTATATTAGTTTCAAAAAGATAATTATTTAGAAGCAGCTCAGAATTAGTTATATTATTATTGTAGGTACTCACATGTACAAATTTATATTGTACTCGCATGTACTCAAGTTCATTGTACTCGAAAGTATTTAAATGAAACCCTTTCAAGGAAAAATGCGGTTTTTCTCCAACAACGGCGGTTTAATTGTGTTATAATTTGATTTCCACCAAGAGATGTCGGCGGTTGCGTCATTTTCGCTTCGTACCGACTACACGGGTTCACACCATTTCCTATCGGTTTTTTAATGTATTATAACATGACATCACGCCTGTATTTCCCCGAAGGGTTAGGTAGAGGAGTGTGGTACTTCCACGTTTCACCAGTTATGTTAAATACCCCATGGAATTGGGAGTGAGCATATTGTCATACATCGGCCACAAAGTCAGACTCCGTGTTACTACTGGTAATATTGAGTTAGAAAAACTCAGTAATATTTCACCCGACCCGGAGATCGAACCTCTTGCTCAGCAGTGGCATTTGCAACGAGTAAACCAACGAGGCGTTTTTTAAGTTTGCTATTTTACACAATACCTACTACTTATTATCCGGGTGTTCGGCTCAAACATAGCTTATTGGCAGCCAAGTGATGTTGATACTACGTCAAACCAAGTTCAAGGCTTCAATTAAGGGTTTAAAAGCGCTTAGTTACAGGCATCGAGATTATAGCTACATTGCCACCCCTAGGATCGGACACAGTATGAATTTTAATATAAAAATTACCCTAAAAGAACGGTTAATAAATGTGTCGCAACGCGTCCCAAAAACCTTCACACAGAAACGGTCTCCATTCAGTAGGCATTCCCTTTTTAATCCGTGTGTTATTAGCAGGCCGAGTGAATGTAGGGAAGAGTTAATATCGCATTTGTTAGATCAGTCTCGCGCCGGTTTTCCGAAATAGGTCTCCATATTGTTACTTTGACATATTTTAGGGATTTTATACAAATATTTCATGATTAGTTTTGTATAACGGAACCTTGGATTATAATAACATATAAATACAAAGAAATTAAATACATACAAATTAATTATGCCTCATGTTTGTGAATAATAATATATTTCCCGGTCTGCGTAATATTCTATGACACTTTTCATTTTGAGAAGCGGCCCTAGACAATGCAATGAGAAAGAAGTTAACCAGTGTCTTTTTGTAATTTAGTTATCTGTATGGACAAATGTATTATTAGAATAAGCGGATTAAGGATGGCCTTAACCCTCTTATTCTAATTATACATTAGACTATGGAGTCTACCACGCTGGCCATGTGCGGGTTGGCAGACTTCGCACGCCTTTAGAGAACATTTTTTAAGAACTCTAAGGTGTGCAGGTTTCCTTACGATCTTTTCCTTCACCGTTATAGTGCTCCGTTACGGTTAATTACCACCGTGAAGTGTGAATCTACCACAGGTTTATTCACCCTAGGTCGATTGGGAGAGAACGCCTCTAGGCGTTAAATATACCGTTATACCCCTTAGTATGCTGCGTTACATCAGAATTAATAAATAAATGACCCCCGGTCGTGACTATTATATCAATGTTGTATATTACGTCCATTTGACGTATTTCATTTGACTTTTTCGATCATGGTTTTGTATTGGATTGGTTGCGAGCATTTTTGCGAGCATTTGCGAGCATAAACTCACTAAAAAACTTGATGACTATTTTGATTTGAATCTCGTTTAGATGTAAATTAATTGTTTGTCCGTGCCAACTAACACTCGATGTATTCTCTGGATAAAAAAATATTTGAATCATTATATTCATGGAAGGATATGTATTTTGGTATTGAGTAATACACTTTGTAATAATAATACATGTACAAAAATGTACTATATCTATAAAGAAAAATGTTGCACAGGTATAGGCAGAGAAAAATATATATAAAAAATAGGTCCTTATTATATCGTCACGCCAGGTTCCTTACAAGTAGGCATAAAGCACAAAGTGCTAAATATCTCTATACAGATCTGTCGTGCTTCTTTTACGTTGATCACTCTCTTTACATACGCACGCCATTCTAGGAGACTTCTAAATCAACCGCTAGACAATATCTGACATAAATATGTCAGATGTTGTACTAAATAGTCAAGGTCAAGCCATAAATGAGTCTTCACTGCTGTTTAAGTCAAAACAGCGGTTTTATACGCTGCATATCTGCGAATTACTTCCATTGATGATGATCATCAATAGAGTTTCGGGTACGGCGTCTTTAAATCTGCATGTAGTTAGGTGCGTTCGGCTATTACTAATGTATCCATATTTAACTTGTTTCTTGTACACCGTGGCAAGTCATCTACATTACTGTGTGTCACTTTCCCGTTCGGTAGCATTCGTCACAATGTTTTTGTAACTCCATCGTTGTCTGAGATTGTTGTTGTATCTGATGAGTATATTGTAGATCTGGCAACATCGGTATTCGGTGCTGTCTTAAGGACTGAATATGTTAGCATTGAGATTCCGCACTGTGTAGAGGTTGTAAACAATACAAATAAAAGTCTACGCCCCGCGCGAGTTAGTACAGCTGTAAATTTCATTGATAAGCCCGCAGAAAGTGCTTCGACTCGTATTTTCTCTCTTATTGGACATTGAAATTTATTCGATCGTTAATCTTTCGCTTGCATCAGCTTCGAAATGGAAGAAAAATGGTCGTGTGTTTTATTTAAAAACTTGTTCCCGGCGTGTTTGTTATCTTTTTTTTCGGTTCGGTTAAGATAAAACTGGAGCTAGAGTTGGATTTTATTGGTTGGTACTCCGTTAATTTAATTAAGTTTGGACTGTAAGATTTATGGATGGTCTTGTGCATCGAACCTGGATCAAAAAATCCTCCATAATAAATACCTCTTTCCTACTAAATAGTGTCTATGATGAGCAGCTGTCACATGTGACTTGTCCCTGGTCGTATACTACGTTATACGCATAAATGGTTCCAGTTTCTTATATCAGAAAAGAGTAGTAGGGTATTTAGAGAATGTAGTAGAGTATGAGTAGTGGTAGAGTATGTATATAGTTCTCACGGGTAAATCTAGTTTTCCCGTGAATCAATTGTTACTATAACAATTTGTTATGATCTGACGGGTACGCTTATGTCCACGAGTATACTGGAGGCGACTTAGTCCTAAGGAGTAGCAGTACTTCTGTAACTAGCCTCGAATGGGACACATACTAACTGCACTCAAACTAACATATACTAAACGGGCAAATGAAAATAGTAGTATCGATTTCTGCAGTGCTGTTACCAATTTAATACTAAAGATCATACTTCCAATAACAGAAAAAAATATTCGAACTGGACTAACTGACACTGACAGTCCTATTTCTACTGTCCTGTTCGAGGACTGTTGCAGATATGAATCAGATATCAGAATCATCTTTAAAAAAAAGTCTTATAGTTACTCTCTCTTAACATTTAACTCATACTAATCAAGTTTAAAAATAATAATATAATGTTTAGAATATCGGTACGATTTTTCTAAGCGCACATTGAAAACGGAGGAAGTGAGGTATTCCTTGAATTTCAAATTGATGTTTATTGGATATGTCTCTACATAATGGAAAACGTTTAAAGGAAATTATTCGGTTCTGCACAGGGATGTCGTTATGGGGTGAGATACCATCAACGATCGAATCGGACAGCGGAGATAATCAGCCGGCGCTGCGATTCATGGGATATCGCCAGATCGCTTATATTTCGGTAAATTGCGATAAAACGATTGAGAGCGCGTTTGTTCGAATGATCTTTTCGAATAATACCGTTAGGCAAATGATATCGTTTGAATAATGATATGATCATATTGAAGTGCTCATGGCTTCATCACGCTGGTATATCGCAAATGATAAATCAAATTTATGAAAAGCCTTTAT
>DWFY01000138.1:0-11917 GCA_018246875.1 Creonpyge creon creon | reverse complement strand
CGGGATTCGAACCCAGGACCTCTCGATCGGCAGTCGCACTTGCAACCAACACGACCAACGAGGCAGTCAAGGGATTATTAAGGTTTTTGGGTAAGCGAAATCGCGGCTGGAAACTAGTCACCATCATCAGCCCGTTTAAGTTCACTGCTGGACATAGGTCTCCCTAAAGGGTTTTTGCTCATAATCCCCACGCTCGGCATGCGAGTTGGGGATCGCAGAGCATCCGCCTACGCTGTTGCCTGTAGGCGGCCAGAGCATTTAGCCGTGCCTAAGCTGGCCGCGACATATTGCGATCTATCAGCGCCGGGTTGAACCCTGTGGTATCCCGGCATTGGATCGGGGGATGTATTCTTTTTCCACCTCGACACAGATCAAAAACTAATACTTAATCTTTTATGATACAAATACGAATTTTAAAACTAAATAAGCTGTGAGAAGTAAATTCATGAGCGTATACTACTAACTTCGTCTTTTTTTCTCCATCTGCAAAGCTCTTTTCGCAGCGCGCCTCACTCTCTCTTCTTTCTCTTGTTCCTCGCGACATCTATGAAAGTTTTCTACAACCACTCCCACGAACATGTTCAGCACGAAGAATCCCACAAGTAGTATAAATGCAATGAAGTAGAGAAGGCGCCATTCAGAATAATTAATAATTGGCTGAAGATGAAAAATCCGAATATAAAATATAGAAGAGAAATATATTTTAAACAAATATTTGCATACTGTTTAACAGTAGTAATATTTTCTAAAAGCTTATGTAAAATAACGCAGCTTCAAATAAAATGGTTTCAACACTGAAAATGTAACTATTATTAATAAATTAAGTTGATTTTAAAATTCTTGACTTTTGTCTTCGGCGTAAGCACCTAATTATGTATTTCTAAAAGTAAATTTTGCTTTATTCCTTTTCCAGAAGTGAATACTGTGACTTTAAATTAATTGAATGGTATGTTTAATGAAATTAAAATGTACCTGTTGATCAACGCCTACTGCGTCGAGTCCCGTATACATGATGTTGACCCAACCGTCCCTAGAGCTCAAGACAAACAGGGACATCAACGCTTTACCGAGATCATCGAAATTGTACTTCCTGTTTACCCACACGTTACCCTCGATCGCCAGGCAGTCGGTTTTGTTCTTAACGTTTTTTATATTAGCACCTTCGCAATAGAAGAAAGCTCCTTTGAACAGCTACAAATAAAAACTGTTAACTTAATAAAATTCAATAATTACATCATGTTAACTTAGTAGTGAGATTTCGTTACTACGAGTAGCTAGTATTAAGTCTGCAAGTTCGTAGAGGCGTTAGAGGATTGGATATGAAATCAACACCAAATTACCCTTTGTAGTTCTATCCTCCGTGGAATAATGCAAATGAAATATTGACTACGTACAAATCAAACAAGTTAAAGTTAAACATTTTGATTAAAATTAAGTATATCCACATTCTAAGTCTCAGAAGAATAAATTTCACATCCAAAAAGTTTTAATTTACCTGTACTCCCAATATGCCAAATATGATGAAAAATGTACAACATATGAGGACGATGTTCCCGATGGGTCGCAGTGAGGACAGAAGCGTTTGGACAACCAGCTTCAGTCCCGGCGCTCGGTTGATTACCCTTAAAGGTCGCAAAGACCTAAGCAGTCTGAATACCTATGTCGGAGAATATACAACATTCTTAAACAATTACGTAAGTACAACAACTACTTCAGAAAACTATGGACGATTGCGTGATATTTTTGTTAATTGAGATATGTATATTTAGTTATTTACACTTAGAGACATTGTAAATATTATCCTAAAAATAATAGATTTATTTTGAAAGTCGAAAATGGACTTACCCTGAGAATTCCGAAGATGCGAGGACTGGACTCCGACACCAAAGACATTAACAAGTCAATAATAGATATAATGACGAGGGAACCGTCCATTATGTTCCAGCCCGACGTGAAGTACGCTTCGGTGCCATAAAACATTCCGGACGCGACTACCTATTGGAAATATGTGATTTTAAATCTTCCTCCAAAATTACAAAAATATTTTGTACTTTATAATTATATGTATAATTACAATAATAATAATCTTTATTGTACACCAATAAAGCAAATACGAGAAAAAGTATAAATTTAAGGTAAAAATGTACAAAAGGCAGCCTTATCGCTAACTAGCGATCTCTTCCATTATTTCCATACTTTATTATAATTAAGATAAAAATTGTCTTTTTGTCTTAATTAGCTAATTATGCTCAGTGGCTAAACACTCAGACCGAGGGCTCAATGGACCTCTCAAATTAGGTAATAGGTAATAGCTCAGTAAGTAGATTAATTAAAATATCACGCGGTCGATTAAAGTGTTCCTCTGTAGTGTATGTAGAACATTTGAAAAGTGAATAGTTCTTCATTTAATTGTAATCTAAATATGTCATGGAATGTAATGAAAAGAAGATGAATGCAATTTAAATTAATGACCACAAAAATGCGCATCAATTTTCTTTTCAAAATTCTGAAGTCAGTGTGGAGGTCAGTAGAACGTATGTTCTATTAGCGCTTGATCGATGGGCTAGATTTTTCAAGCTTACTCTTTTCAAGCGCTTCACACTTTCCATAGAAAGACGGATATGTGAAATATGCGTGTTTGTGTCGCAGCTTTTATAATCAAAAGCTCTTTGACAATACGTTTTCTGAAGAAATATTATAGCTGAATGAAAATAACAGTATAAATAAAACGTCTGAAGTTATTTAATTGTCAAGAATTATTATACTTAACATGTCAACATGACTAGTTTTCATGACATATTTTCGTATTCTGTGTGTAATTACGATATAGTTCAATTGTAATTACGAGTATATATAGTTTAAAAAACACGCTTAAGGATCAACTTCATCGATATCGAGTGCTTTGGTGGTACTTATCGACTTATCCTACATAATAGAATTATTTCTTTTAATCCTGTTCGTCTTGACTGGGACATCAGGTTCATACTATAAAAATATTGTACTGTCATCGAATCTGGGCACGTGTACGAGTTTTCCGGCAAATCGGACTGTAGGATGTGGGTTAAATTTAAGTTGTAAGATTCCCTCACATAGTTACAAGTGAAGGTAATAAAAGCGTGTTAAAAATATAATTCATCATACATACCAAGTAGTGGACAATTTACACCTTTCAATTAACGATGCAATGTTAATAATCATAATATATTGGGTTATCTCCACATACGGCCATCTGATTCAAAACTAAGCCGCAAGAGAGCTTGTATTACGGTAACCAGACGGCTAATATACAACAAATATACATCCATCGATACTTGTAAAGATATTTTTTTTATTCTTATTTTGAATACAATTATATAATAATAATAATAACTGTTATATATATAGTTACCTTTATGAACATTTCCACTGCAAAGACACCAGTAAAGACGTAGTTAGCGCACGAAAGAAAAGCTCTTTCCTTGGAGTCGGGCGGAATATTGGGGCGCTCCATGGCTAGCGTGATGCAGTTGAGAGCAATGAACAGTAGGACTATATTGTCGAACCAACCTCTTGTCACGATCCATGTACACAGTCTTCTTATCCTGAATGATAGTGCAATATTCTTGTAGTAACATTGACGTCGTCAACAGCAAGATATTCTAAATCGGTAGGTACATTTTGGTTACGCTTTTTAGATTACTATTCTGTGTTAACAATACATAAGAGTAAAATCAAAGAGTAACCATAATAAATATGATTTATATTTTAGTTGTACAATAAAATTTTTACAATATAATTGTTCTTTTACGTGTTGTTGTAATATAGTTTTACTGTGTTTTGGTGGTATCTTACTTGTTATCGGGGGCAAATATATATAGAGAGTAGTCTTCTTTTTCTTTCAAACATCCCGTCGGTTCCATAAACCGAAATAAGTCTTTCACTTTGAAATGTCTTCTATCGAATCTCGATGAAAATATACAAATATTATTATTTATTGTTACCTGAAAAAAGGGTATTTGCAAATAACTTTCCTTTTAACAAGTCTTTCCACTTCAAGTAATAAAATCGCAAAATACAAATTGATATATATTTCTATTATTTAATAACCATTTCCTAATCGAAATTTACTTCGCCGTTATATATGATGTACATAATGCCACTTGGAACATTAAAAAATCTCTTAATTGATTCGTATAATATTAGAAATTAGACAAGGTAAACCCGCATTATAATTTAAAAATCGAACCTCTTCATTGATTTGTTTGATCAACGGCAATGGTTGATTGTTAGGTCGCACAGACAACGCAGGTGTTTCGTTTCGCGCCGGTCTAGTTAGTGGCGGCAGTTGAGTCGCTATCGGGCTTAAGTTGCTCGACTTTACCTCTGGCGTTGACGACACTACAAGCAGATTATTAAGGTTAAAATAGCTCAGCTAAAAAGCTTTTTACCTAGATTAGCTAGGTTAGTAAACATAAAAAGGATAAAAGTCTACTACGTAGAAATACTGTAGAATACTTATATATATGATTCTTATGTTTGCATAGGTTTATGTTTCCATGTTACCATTCTAAGGTAATTTAAGTATTTTACCTGTCAAATAATCACTAGTGAGCGAAAGGCGATGCGGCGGAGGTTTAACTGTGTCCAGTCGAATTGTAGATTCCGATGAGAAGCCTTCTGGAGCCTTCCAGGATACCTTGAAATATCCCATGACTGGTTTATCGCAAGTATTTAGTAGCATAATAAAGATCATAGACGTATACGTAAAAATGCACTATATCATTAATTTAATGAAGGCATTCGTTGAAGTGTTATTAGGGGTCTGTTTCACAATATGGATGTAATAATCAGCAGAAACACAACGATTGAAATACATGGGCGTGAAATCCTCCCTGTGCATTTTATGACTAACATATTTTTTTTTTTATTTATCCAGTAACTATACAAGACTTACTTGACAGAAAACTGGCAACAATATTTTGTATTTCATTTCTCCTTTCTGTAGAATAAAACAATAATTTTGATCTAATTTTTCCACATGTTGGTTCAATAACATTTCATTAAAATTGCAGAATAATATGTAGTTATGCAAAATAATTTACTAATTCAATTTCATTTGCAGTATGGTACAGTGTGCCGTGAATGTTTTTTGAAATGAATAACAAAAATTTTTTTTTACTGTGTTATAAAGATACGCAATCGATTAATAACATTGTTGTACTTGATATTGGAAATTGTTATTGGTTTGCTGGGTGCACACGATTTATTGGGTTTCTTCCCACATATTGGATATTAATATTAAATGTGAAAAAACATTAACATTGAACGATTTATTTTAGGTAAGTACAAAATCTTTTTGTTTACTTGATAAAAAAAACCTAATTTCACGCCTGTAATCCTCGAAGAGGTAGGCAGAGGCGTGTAGTATACTCCCACGTTTCACCACTTACGTTTACGTCCCAATATGGAATAGGTGATGAGTCTATTGCCATACAAAGGGCACAAATCCAGACTCAAGCCACTACTAGCTATTCTAATTTTTTAGAAAAATCCAATAGTACTCGAACCGGGATTTGAACCCAGGACCTCTCGATCGGCAGTCGCGCTTGCAACCGACTCGACCACGAAGGCAGTCAAGAGTTGTTTACTTGATATAGGTTTAAAAGTAATGTTTGACTGAATATGCTAATTGGTATTTTATTTAACCTACAAAGTAATTCAATTCAATAGGTAATTCAAGTAATTACTAGCTCCACTTGGTGACTTTGAAATGCATAAGAGATAATGCTTAGTAATTAAGTTACAAGTACCCTAATTAGAATTTTATATGAAGATTGCGAAACAGGCCCTAAATGATCCCTTTCAAGCACACGACAAATTAAAATTAACTATACATAACAACTACTGTCTCGGAGTAATGTCGACGATTTGAACAAGGCGATACGAAAATTATGATCAAAAAAGTTTACGATTGGTTTTATTAAAATATACGCCTACGGTTTATTAACCTTTGGCCTCCCTTTTTTCAGTCTACGGCGCTCCAGGTGCACGAAACAGACGAAAGCGATAATTTGATCCTATGCGGTTGTAAGGTCGATTGACTGTGTGTACGTGCCTTATGACGAAACTTTAAAATACTTACGAGTACTTCATTTGGACACAATCACTTAAAACGTACACAATTAGAAAAAAAAATGATTTTTTACAATTGAATTTTTATTGTCAATAATAAATAGAAAAGCTTACATCGGGTAACAGTGGCGCAGCGTGGGCAGAGACTCGTCTTACAGGTTGAGGTAGTACTCGAGGAGTGGGCAGTTGGGACCTCGATCGAATGTTCGGCAATTCTGATTGCGTGTCATTTTTTATAACTATGGACGACGCCAAGAGAAGCTCGTTTTTACGAAGGCTAGACCCTATTAAAAAAAGGTAATAGATAAAGATAATTTATAAACAAGGATTTTTAATTTGACGAAATTACAATAATTGGACATAAAAGGTAATTAAATAGTTGTTATACTATGAACACAAATATTACAGCGCTCTTTAGGTACAATACGATACAAGCGTTTCATATAAAAACATTGAGAATATTATTATTATTGACAACTAAGAAACTAAAGATGTAAGTTTGTTAGTTGCTAAATCACCATTACCGTTACCGTTACAAGCACCGTGATCTCGTCCGTTATTAAGCACTACAGCATCCGAATCAGAGCCTGTTCGTTTCTTACGCCTGAGACTTGGTTTCGAGAGACGCCAACTGTACCCACGTTGAACACGACATTTGTCTTCACTAGCTGGTATTATCGCAGTAAGACTTCTGAAATTCACTCCACGTTACAACGAACATGTATTTTTCTACCCATGGAATCATGTTGGCAAGTTTAAAAACTTTAGTAAACCATTAAAGTTTTGGAATTTGAAAAGATTACGTATAAAAAATTTGTTTATAATAGTACTGTATGCTTACTTTTGCGAACTGAGCAGACTCGATTTGTCGCTGATATTGAGACAGTTATCATCCTTAGCAATAGTGACTTGTAAATTCTTGTCTGGCACTATGGGGGATGACATCGATCTGGGTGTAGTAGGTGATGTGGATGCAGGAGATGTAATTCTTGTAGGCGGAGGAGCTAAAGTTAAAGGGGGAGGAGCGAGAGACATTGGCGGTAATCTCGCCTTCTCCGCACCTAATTGTGCGACCGCCGAATGAAGTGTCAAAGTGTAACTGTTCGGGGGCTTAAGTAAACCTGGTATACTTGTACACTGCAAACAGAGATTTAGTACAAGCTGTAAATAATCTTTTTCAATCCAGAAATCTAGTACGCCATTAAATTGCCAAATGTATTGCGAATAGTATACATACTGATGTCCGATCGATTGAATCTAAGCTTGAAAGCATGGAAGATCGTTCAAGCGTACGATTGAAGTCCCTGAAGGATGCTCCAGGCTCTAGAGTGGTGGATGGAGAATCTTGAGGAGTGGCTGCTGTATGAGTTATCATTGGTACTATTGTAGTATTTTCCGCCGTGTTTGTATTATTTGCAAGCATTTTTGATTCCTAAAAGATAATAAATAAATAAGAAGCACGATTCACAACTTAACATACACTATGCATTTTTGATGTTATAGTGGACTCTATATATTTTATTAATGTAAAGATTCACTTGATATTAAATAAAAAATAATATTACTATTTACTACCATTTAAAGTTTGGATTGCTATATAATAATCTACCAAAATACTCGTAACTAAATATTTTCGAAAACCAAATAAACCCCTAGCATATAACCTGGTCTATTTAGGTACCGTAGTAATCATTTTAGCGAGAAATGTTTTGCATGAGCCCGTATTTGCAGTTCTTTGTGTATTAGATCGCTACTGTGTCAAAGAAAATACCTCACCTTTTGTATATTGCATTTGTTTGATTGCGCGCAGTCCTTGCAAAGGCTCGGGTGGTGAGACTGCTTAGTTTTGCGACGAGGACGCGCGGCTTTGTCCTTGTGACCGTTCACGTCCTCTTTCGCGTTAGCTTTTCTGACGTCATCCGCAGAACGCCAGCAGTTTTTTATTTCATTCTGTTGCAAAAGCAAAGTTGAAAGAGATAGGTTAGGGGCCATCCATATATTACGTCACACGAATTTCATCATTTTTTGACCCTCCCCCTCCCCGCTTCTTTGTTACAGCTAGTCACATTTGTGAGATCCCCTTCACTGGTGAATGACATCACATGTTTAGCAATTTTACACCTACAAATTATTAAAATAAAACAGCAGTTCTGATATTATTTTTATTTCCATTTAAATTGTTTTTCCAGAAACTTAATAATACTTACATATATTATGTTTTGAAATGTGACGTCACGAAATTTAGGACCCCCTCTCCCCGTGTCACAATGTCACACATCGTCGATCCCCTCCCTCCCTTAACGTGTGACGTAATTTATGGATAACTCGTTACTTCAAACTATGGATATTTTAAGTGCAAATTATGTGCGTTGATCAGCTGTTCGGGACCAAAACGTACAAGGCGAAAGTTTGGCTAGTTACCAAGTTCCGGATTGAATTTGCCGCAAGGGGCGCTGTTTTTACCGTTTCCTCGTAGTACGTGCCAATGAAAGTTTTTAGATAGTTAGGTCTGACCTTTGGCAATAAGATGCAGAGTTTAGTCTTCCAAAATATGTCCTAATAATAATATATTTCTTTGGCCGGCCAGTAATAGAAATTAAAAATTAAAACTCACTTGTGAAAAGCTGTCGCTGGAATGTGAACCTGAATTCGATTCGTCGTACTGTAATTCATTGTTGTCAGAGAAGCATTCGCTAGATAATTTCGATTTGGCTAATTCGCGTTGCTCGCGCTCTCTTCTTTCATTTCGCTACAAAGTTTTTTTTCGCTCAATAAAAATAAAATTACAATACGAACAATGACAACGTCACAATTTATATAATTTACCTCGGAACTAAACCCTTCAACCAGAATAGCAACAAGCAAATTGAACAGAACATAATTGCCAAAAGTCATAAGTGCCACGAAATATAATGCGGCCCAGTGACTCGTTTTTTCCATACCGTTGAACAACACAACATTCCAATCTTCTTGTGTCAAAACCTGGAAAATATAAGTACAACTGAATATCTTGCTTGTCTGTTCAAGCACGCTACCACGACATGTATATCCAAAAGTAATATCTTGAATAAATTAAAAATAAGCCAGGTGTGCTGTTTTCGTGTTGACGTCGTGCTTGTGTGTAAATAGTTGGTAAGTCTCAAATGTGACAAAATTAACAAAACAAAATTAAACTTTTTCGTTAGTGAAGAATGTGTTAGTGTTACGATGTTTATGTATGTAGGTGTAACAGTGTACACAAAATATACGAAGGGAACACAGACGGCGATTTGGAGTACACAAGCAATAGGGTTCAGCATTTCCTAAGTCTACTAAGCAAGATGCACTAGCTATGGAGCGCTCCTTAAAAATCATTACTTACTATAAAACCATATAACTAACATTGCACGACGAGTTTCTCGCCCGTTTCAGGCGTATGTAATGTGCCTGATCAATCTTCGAATGCCCGAATATTAGAAGTAAAACTTTCGGATACATACGAGTAGCTCGATCGAATAGATGGTGATGGTTGAGCGGTACGAGAAACACGCGATGTCTACTCTAAAAGCAAATTCTTATAGGATCGCAAATAAACCGACTGCATACGTTGGCTAACATTAGTCTCTCAAGGCTTACCTGGAACACGGTGACGGTAGCCCAAAGGATGTTATTAAAATGTTTCCTGTCGCACTCACACTTGGGATGACGTGAAATGATCTCCGGGCAGGTACAGTCTCGCTCGACGCCGTTGTCTTCGACGTACTTGCAAAACTTACCACCGAACAGATACATGCCCAGAATACTGCGCGTCGTGAGTCCGATGAAATAATGAAAGAAAAACAAAATGCTATGCGCAAACGCCGCGACCGAGTCGTCCTGACGATATTCCAGTACGTACGCCACGGTAACACTGCATCTCGTTGTTAGGAACACTAATTTTACGTACCGCAGTGATCGTTTGAAGTAATGTAGACCCGTGTTTAAAATGCGAATTATTTCGATGTCAATCATTACTTTTAACGACAGACATTACGGTTATTTTTTGCTCATATAAATGAATAAGAGTAAAATTTGTCTTACTCATTGATGTTGCGTTGGATTCATTTTAGAAGCGATTAGTGAAGCAGTGTTATCGCCGTAAGTACGCCACCACCGATAGTTTGTTAATATAACTAAATTAATTACTGAATTTATTACGTTTTATTTAGTGCATGTTCGTCAATAAAATTATTATCTTAATTAACATTCATCTTTATATACTGCCTCATTATCTCAGAACAATAAAATGCTATGAAATAAATGAGAAGAGAAAAATAGAAGAAAGAAATGTGCATAAAAGATACTGAAAGTTTTCATTCAGATCGACTCATAACATAGTCGTTTAAACGTCATTCGTATTAGATGCATCAATTGAACAATTTAAGTAACCATATTCCTATTAATGCATAAAGAAAATATAAGTGGGAATTAATGTAAATGGATTTAAACTTTCGAACATAAATAATTGGAAATTGCCATGTGAAAAATAGGAAAAGAATCGGAAATAAGATTGTTACTGAAGTTAATAAAAGAAAAATGCAGAAATGCAGGTTTTTGCCGAAATCAGTGAAATTTTAAATAGCGTATTAAGATGGGAACTTCACTCATTTCGTTGAAATAATTTTATAGACAGACTTAAATAATAGAAGCAGCATGCAAAGTGACAGAGATAGTACTGTTTATACTGAGTATAACTGTAGTGGGAGTTGTAGAATCGACGTAGGTAATCGCGACTCGGCTCGACCGACCTGAATCTAACCTTCTACTTAACCAAGCTCTCCGACTAAATGTGCTCTTGACATTTATGGGTTCTTCACAACATAACAAAGTGATAATGAGTCTAGGTGAGTTTGGAGCGTTTGTTACGAATGGTTCTAGATCGGTTCACTACGCGGGAACTAGGATAGCGGTTACGCCACTGAACGCCTGTTTGACAATGCACAATGCTGCAAGCCTATTCAATCGGACAATAGGTCATTTGAATAATGAAAAATCCGACAAACATACATTGAATCTTGCAACAGAGTGAACGGTCGTCGATTGTGTACTCGCGGGGTTAGTCGATTAGCCGTCATAAGGACAATCTTCTGTTAACATCGATTGTCATTCTGTCGTGAGTGTTGAAACTGCAGACGGACCCGTAGGTAAAAGCGTTTAGTAAAATGTTGCAAGTTCAGTCTGTTTTGGATTGTCTGTTAGATACATTATTGAAAATGTTGAATACCTGAAACACCGTGACAAAGGCCCACAAGAGCGAATCAAAGTTTTTTCTGTCGCACTCTTGATCGCCCTCTTCGTCTTTCTCGCAGAATTTGCACCCGAAGAGGTTCATACCGAGGATGCTGAACGTTACCACGCAATATACGATTAGATAATAATACGATAGCTACTGTCCTTTCCATATATAAAGGAAGAGAAACGATAAAGGTGTAAGATTTATACTAAGGTGAAGGTGATAAGGTGCAGGTACAAATAAACTCAGGTGGACAAAGCACAAAAGCGTGAAAGACACTATGATAAATAAGATTTTAAAGAAGAAGAAGAAGAAGAAAAAGTTTGTAGAGAGTGTGGACAGTGGTCGTGTGTAGTGGGCAGATGTCGAAGGCAGAAGTGGTCAACAGAAAAGGAGCGAAAACGAAAAACAGGGAAAATCACTCACAGTTACGAGTACATTAGTGCACGGGTAAAAGGATGCGGGTGTGACAGTTAAGTAGAAATTTATATTTACGAAGACTCGAGTAAATCTCCGTTCGCTAAGGAAAAATTGAAGATACGATTGACCAATCAT
>DWFY01000137.1:0-11920 GCA_018246875.1 Creonpyge creon creon | reverse complement strand
TTTACCTAATGAAGACTGGTCGAAGCATTATCAAAACGTATCAGTAGCCGCAAGAAGTATTGATGTTCAAAAATTCTTGTAGTAAAATTTTTGTAAAAAAAAATTTAAAAAAATTTTAATTGAAGAATGGATAGGGTATAATAGCAGGTAGGATTTAAGATAGGCAGGTTTCCAAAATTCTTATTAAGTTTTGTATAATTCGTCATAACGCAATACGACTTAGTCAAGGATGACACAAATTAAAGTCATGACTTAAAACTATGACTTCAGTGATGTAGGTACATTGATTATCGATTCAGCTCGACCACGTATTTAGGTAGCCTTAAATTTATTAAAAGTAGAAATACATATGTATGTGCTAAATGAGATTTTAAACAATATTTCAAGCACAGCCACAACCATCCATCAGGAAGCCTATTTGTCCGTTAGCCGCTAAAAAATAAAAATAGGTGTGAAATAGAGACAGCAAAAAAATTATACGCATTGTAATAAAATTCGTTGTTTCGCCAAAAAACCAATCGCGTCCCAAATCCCATTGAAACACAATGGATCGTAGCGTTTTGGTGCTTACGTGTATACGAGTCTTTTTATCAAAGAAACGTTTTTTACATACTTTACGAAGCGTTGACCTAGATTATTAGCATGAAATGGTTTGAGGTTTGGCGTTCCGTAAAGAAAGAACTGAATATGAAGAAATAATTCATATTTTTTAAGTATTATTTAGCATTATAGTTGTTATACCATCACGCACTGGCGTCTCTATGAAAGAACTATCTCTTACGGGGTAGACAGAGAGCATTTTTATTGTAATAATATATGTGTATGTATATGTTGGTATAATGGATACAAATAATTTAAAATAATTTTTGACTAATACTTCTTTGTTACGATAAGCGAAATAATGGTGATCTTTTCTACACACATTACTATGTCTAGGAACAGATAAAAAACAAGTAAATGCATTTTACGATAAATGCGTCTTAAGTTTAGATATCACTTGCTGTAGCTGCGAGAGAAAATATCGTGAGGGAACCTCAACAACTTGGAGTTCTGTATAATGTTTTCTAAGGCATATAAAGTCTGCCAACCCGCACTTGGCCAGCGTGTTGGACTATCGCCTTAACCCTCGTATTCTGAGGAGAGACCCGCGGCCAGCAGAAGAACGAAAAAAGGGTTGAAGAAGAATTGTGACGAGGCATGTTAACACAAAATCATATTCACACTTGATCGTATTTGTTCGCAAAAAATACTATGACAAGATTGGAAGAACTTACGATGAGGTACAGCATAATGTCATTTTTAAAAATATAACAAAAAATTTCAATAAAAGGAACAAATCGAATCTACCGTTTTATTAGTTTCGTTTTGTGCCAAATTGGTAAAGAATTTATGTGACCGGGGCTTGGATCACATCATAAGACGTAGGAATTTTAATCTTTTTTCTTAGCCACAAAGAGGTGGTTTTTTGTCTGATCAATAATAATACTTTTATTATTACAAAGTAGTGAAGTAGACAATATTGGGATAAATATGAAGGATATATAAAACGATAATGTACGTAGGGATAAATAATTTGATAATAATCAGATGTTGTTTTGCGCTTCCTCATTTCAGATGGTACGATTGTTTTCTACACAATACGTATTGTTTTATAATACGAAGCGAGATTTGCGTTAGCGTTTTAACATGCTACAGTGTAATACTAATGATCAAGTGACTACGATGTTTTAAAAATTTATTTTAAAAAAATGTGCAAATCTTTCCTACATCTCTCTTGCAATTTGAAATATAATATTGTGGCGTGTCGGCTTGCTCTTAAAAATTCCATAATTGTATTTAGTCCAATGTAGTTAAAATAGCTTTTGAATTTAAATTTTTTATTTAACTTATTTATTTTTGACTGCCTCGTCGGTCGTGTTGGTTGCAAGCGCGATTGCCGACCGAGAGGTCCTGGGTTCAAATCCCGGGTCGGGTACTAATGTATCTTTTTAAATTAGAATTTCTAGTAGTTGCTCGGAGTCTGGATTTGTGCCCGGTGTATTGCAATTGACTCACCACCTATTCCATAGTGGGACGTAAACATATCTGGTGAAACGTAGGTGTGTACTACACTCATCTGCCTACCTCTTCGGGGATTACAGGCCTCATGTTACGTTATTTATTTTAATAAATACGTATAACTCAATATGCTAGTAGTAACATTTTCCTAATGTTAGATGAAACATAATCAAATACGTAATATCACCCCTGTAATAGCCAAAGAGGTAGTAGAGGAATACAGGAGTGTAGTGCACTCCCAAATGATCAAATATTAACTATAATACAGGAAAATCAAGGATCAATAGCCTAATCTGAGAGAAACTAGAATCATATTATCCCGAATTTCGTATGCAAAAAGATACCGAATTAATCGACTTAGTTCATTATAATATTTTCAGAGAGAGCTTGCGAAACTAAATTCATACAATAACTATTATTAAATGTATTTCTTAAAATGTTTTCCGAAGCATGGTTAAGCTTAAATTTTTACCGTTACCATTCATTACTGCAAAGCTAACCTCGGTCGCTACAGTTTGACTTAATATATTGTTAGTAGTAGTAAAATCATTTAAAGTAAATCACAAATTTCGTAATAAATTCAGTTACCAGATACGTTCACGATAACTGTATTGCTCGAATCTAAACTAGACCACAATTCCTTCGTAACATTGTATTTATGTATTTAGATAAAAGTTCTCTAGCAAATAAAAACTAAATGATAAATGATGCTTTAAAATTAAACGAGATCTTACACTTAGACACTTTTTTAAATCGATATCTCTTAACTATTAAGACATTTATATTCTAAGCCTAGATAACGCTTCATATAAGGAAACGTTATGATAGACATGTCAAACTGTTAATATTGTCGTAGTTAATCAGTATGGCGGCGGTTTTTTTTATTCGCATCTAACGTTCGTTGAAACGCCAAGTGGCTGGTTTTTTAGCTTTTATGAATTTATTAGATATTATGCTGGTGCACTAGTTTTCTCTATTTGATGTCTTATATCGCTGATGTACTCATAACATATGTATATGCTATGTTGATGAGAGTGTAAGGCTTGTAGTCTTTGAAGGATATACGATTATTCAAATTATATGCGCATATATTCCTTATTTGTATTGTTCACATTAGTACGTCATCCAATTCAGTTGCTAGATTTTAAAAGTCTACTAGTTTCCTATAAAATACGCAGTAAATAGAATGTAGTACATAGGACCGTGTAATTGTTTAAAATAGCTTATGTAGGCAGTAATTACCGTTGACGGAAATAAATAAAGAGATGCAGCTGCTCCTTTGGCTCGAAATTGAAATAATAGTAGTTGACAGCATATCAAAATTGGAGTTTACAAGGACCTGTTTTGGGCCGGTTTTTATTGTAATGTGAAGGTTGTGTCATTTGTACATAAAACGACTATATATGTTCTCCTTGTGGATATTTTGTACTTTAACGACACATTAATAGATTAGTATGTAAATATCTTATAAGTGCACAGATATATAAATATGATCAGAACGGTTTAGTAAAAGTGTTAATAAAATGTGTTGAGATTAACGTTTAATATATTTCATATTATGAACTGAATAAGGATAATGTTACATTAGTCTAACAATTTGTATTTTTATAAATTATAGCCTTTAACGTAGCGGCAATTTAATACATATATAAGTTACGCGTTGAGACAAAATTATCAAATGGATTTGGAAACGATGATGACGATAATGAATTCAAAACTTGAATCATTCTTCTGACTACAAAATAGTGTGCATTTTTAAGATTAATATCACTTGCCATAAACTATGAAAATACACAATGAGAAAATCTATACACCTTAATGCTTTCCATAATATTTTCTATGACGTGTAATGTTTTACAACTCTTATTTGAAGTGTGGCATATTAGGACTTTGAACCTTGTTATTTTGTATGGAGATCTATGTCTTATAATGGAAACAAAAGAATTGGTGATGATATAATGTTCAACTTAGTTTCTAATATTAGATGTTGGATAAAATCTAGCCGTATTCAGCAATTGTCTTAGCTGATGCACTTTTACTATGACTATTGTCAAGATGTAAAGCAAACTCATCGTCCACAATTGTCTGAATGCTGAGGGCAAAGCGGTTCATGTCTCTAGGCTGAACAATCGTTCTCACAGTATTTTCACTTTTAATTATTCCATCTGTTAATTTACAACAAATGAGTATCTCATGTCATTTGTTCAAAGTGAAGATATTATTATCTGCTGTTGTTTAATATTACATTTGTATTATCTCGTCTACTCTTGATATGACTTAGCGAATACTAAAAGCGTATAAATGTACTGAAACAAACCGCGTGTTATCGATAATGCGAAACAATATTATGTCACAGTTTATTATTGGTATGATCTACTTGAAAGTATTAGTTTTTATAACAGTGCTAGCGGATTTATAAAAAGTTTTCATTAGACGTTTATTACATATATGTATGCTTTTAATGCTTTTTTTAATGGTGGTTTAAGTACCCTTATTCCAAAACTCTGGCAAATCGCTGATGATGATGATAGCTCAGGTGCACTTCTAGTGCATTTCTTGCAGACCTTAATAAATATGTAATGAGATCAACGCAGATAGTTAGTGAATGTTCTCGAAAACTACCTCTTCAAGTAATCGAACAATCATATCATAATATTAAAGATTCTCTTCAACTTGTTTCATTCCCAATTATCAACTCTTCATCATAAGTCCGTAAGTATCAAGCAAGTTCTAAATGCAATACAAACAGTAGCAATACTGTGGAAATATGTAGGAAATGATCATTAGATGTCCCTTTCACACCCCAGCGAGAATGGCATAGGGAATCGTGGGAACAAACACTGTGTACACGACATTGCCTTTAGCTCACATCTGTTAAATTTGTAACGTTATCTAGTACACAGTTTGTTTATGTTTTCACTTCAAAATGCCGTTAACTTCTTATTGCTAGACATGCAAGTGTTCCATTGCCATAAAATGTACGAAAATGGCATTTGAAAGAATAAAGAAACAGACATAAAATCCGTACGTGGATGCATGCCGGAGTTGAGGTAGAATAAAACTCATCTTTCCTATTCAAATAGATCCGATACTGGCTGACTGGATTCTCAGAATTCTCTAAAATCGACGTGTATGTATGAAGAGTGTATGGACACCGATGAAGCATATCAGGTCTTAGGCGATTGATACCGAATATATAACTTCTCTAGGAAGAGTTATACTGTTTGCTCACTCAGTCTTTGTAATTGAAGATATACGTAACTAAAAGACAAATGCTTGCAACTTTTTACGTAAACGTAAAATAATTTGGAAACAACATGTACGTAACATCACGCGTGTAATCCCCGAAGAGGTAGGCTGGGGAGTGTAGTACACTCTCACGTTTCACTAGTTATTTGGAAACAAACTGTCTATTAACTCACTTACCGTGATCCCTCTCCCGTCGATTGTCATATTGAGATTTCTCGCCTGTGTTTGTATTCGTACAATAGTAATCTTAGGTCATTAAAATATTTATCTATCACTATAATACAGTACAACGTGCCTATATGTTGATGTAATGTGCCGAGTATAATTAAAAAAATTACGTGAGCTATTCCTGTACATAATTTAATCATGTACCGATCTTGAGTATCTATAGTAGAACATATACATATGTACATATATGGATAAGAAACGTTTACAAATTTAACGTATATTTTCTAATTCTCACACCGTTTCTCAACAACTTCGTAGCATTTAGATAACATTCTAAATCATAACTAACTAAACGCCTTTTAAACTATCACGACTGCCGGCCACAAGCTACAATTAAGATACATTTCGGTACACTGTACCAAAACAACAAATATAGAAGACCAAAATAAATAATTACACTACACTGTAATGTAATTATTTATTAATTACATATACACTATACTCTAGGATATTTATTTATTGATGTTTTTATTATTTTTTAAATGTCTCTTGTTTTAATTTTTTTTAATGTCTTCCCGGTTAAAGCCAATTATCTTATATGTTAGTTTCAAGTATCAAAAATGTCACATAACGAATTTTGATTCCATTAATTAGCAAATTTCTTTATTGTTCATAGATTAATTTCAAATATAAGTTAATGAAATAGAAAACATTACAATAGTGTAGGGTATATATAAAATGGAACCACTAAATGTGGTAATTTTAAAATGTTTTTCTTTTATATTTAATCATATTGTTCCACTGTATTAAAAGAATCATGTCGTTTAATCGATGAGTTTAATTGATTTCAATTTTTTTTTAATCATCATTGATTTTACTTTTGAGGCCACGAATGAATTAACATCTAAAATCGAATTTTATTAAAAATAATACAATACAAGGAATTAACATCTAAATATTAATGTAACAGAAACGATATTTACATTTGGTAACGGTCAGTTATACTGCGGCGTGAGAGGCGCGCATCGGCTGTAAACCGAAACTATCGAAACACCGAAACTATCGAAACACCGAAACTATCGGTCCGGGAGTATCGCGAGCATCAATTACAAGACTAACTCAATGTCCACACTCACTGCGCTTGCGTCACCGTGATTTAGTGTTTTGTTCACTGCGTGTCGGACGCCTCGTTAATCTTATTATAATGCTATGTAACACAAGGAACGTTTATTTACACTATTAAGGTCATCACAGACGGAGTTATAAGACGCGATGATAATACTATAAGAACTGTACAGATAGAGATATTTGGGACACGGTGCGCTCTGCTTACCCCATAAGTGACCTGGAGTGATGATATAGTTATCATAATAATAACGGACAAAACTGTAATACTTATCCTAACAAAGCATGTATTATATATTACATAATATATTTTCTATAGTACCGCTCGAGTGACCACATATATTACGTTGTCAAAATACGTGTACATATATTATAGCAAGACATATCGCGATATATCAAGACATGTAAATATAATAGCTGCAAAGATATTTTACAGCTAGCTAGAGCTATGCAATATATATTGTAGGATAGCTATCTGCGGGAGTTTCTTATTGAATATATTATAGCACAATATAAATTATAGCTCCGTCTGTGACAACCCTTAAAATCACAAATATTTTCGTATAGATATTAACTTATATAAGACGTGATCTGTTAATGTATTTTTAAATGGACGTTCTTATTATTGTGGCTTAAGTGAGCTTGCGTCCGCAAACGACATTGTTAGTGAGAGTCTGGTTTATTTGGTTTTAGTCATCTGTTTTGCTTAAGGCGTTTGAATTAGATGTTCAAATTGATCGACCGTTTCGTTGGTTCAGTGGTTAGTATCCCTGACGCCTGAGTTAGGGGTCGTGGGTTCGATTCCCACCCAAAGCAAAAAAAAATTTTACTAGTACATGTGTTTTCTGTTTTCTTAGTGTATATAGGTATATGGGTACACGCCTGATCCTAAACTAAGTAGAATCTTTACCATGATAATAGAAACAACAGATAAAGATACATTTATGTATGTATATAAATTTTTAAATAAATACATACTAAATTTCCACCCCAAGAAAATAAATATTTTCATTACTCATCATATAAATATTTGACTTGGTGTGACTCGAACCCGCAACGTCCATCTCAGTAGTCAGGTTCGCTAACCAGTGTTCCAACAGCTCGCACAACATACAAAATAATACCATGAACTGACAAAAGTCTCTCGGAATTGTTCAAACAGTAATAAGGTACGTACAAGTTCCATACATTCGTGGGCACAATTCTAAGCAATATTCAATTTGAATAAAGACTAAACAAGCTATGCATTAAAGAAGGGTAATACAACATGCGCGCTCCGGTGTTCCCATGATATTTGTACGCGTTTCACTACCAGTGAGCGAGCTATTAGCGATTGTATTATATATATGTTGTAATTGTTCATTCATTGACTGCCTCGTTGGTCGTGTTGGTTGCAAGCGCAACTGCCGATCGAGAGGTCCTGGATTCAAATCCTGGATCGAGTACTATTGGATTTTCTAAAAATAAGAATTTCTTGTAGTGGCTCGGAGTCTGGATTTGTGCCCCGTGTATGGCAATAGACTCACCACCTATTCTATATTGGGACGTAAACGTAACTGGCGAAATATGGGAGTCTACTATGCTCTTCTGCCTACCTCTTCGGGGATTATGGTACAGTCTGAGGCAGGCAGGCAGTTAAACGGATTAAAATATAAAATTGCAAATGTGATATTACGGGTACTCCACTTTTTATACATTCACTCATTCTTTATTCATTCTTTCGGTAATTCATTCATTAAATCATTCACACATTCATTCATTTATTCATTATACATCGCTTGGTTACCCAACCGCGTGCCGTTAGCATTAGAACAACTACTCCACTGTCCGTCAATGGCTGCCGTAACCGGGCTTCTAAGAATGAAACACCATGGGATATTTCTGTGGCCCACGTTCGACGAATTGTTTCTCAATACGCGATCAAACTTTAATCTGCTTCCTGTTATTGTACACAAATTGTTACTTACAATTATTTCAATATTATTATTATTGGTGCCTCCAGAACGAGGGCGGCGAGGGGATCTGAAGATAGATTTATCTAGAAGAAGCACGTCAGATCTGATCGATTGAGAGTGTTGCAATCGGTGTTCTTTGTATACCCCGAAAGGATAATATGTTAAAAACGTGTCATCACGCCTGTAATCCCCGATAAGGTAGGCAGACGAGTGTAGTACTCTCCCACATTTCACCAGATACGTTTACGTCCCATTATGGAATAGGTGGTGAGCCTATTGCCATACACTAGGCACAAATCCAGACTCCGAGTCACTTCTAGAAATTTTAACTAGAAATTCAAAATCCAATAGTGCCCGACCCGGGATTTAAACCTGTCGATCGGTAATCGCGCTTGCAACCAACACGACCAACGAGGCAGTCAATATAATAACATTTTAATTAATATTATAATATAAAGGACTATGTACTAATTAATATTATTGTATTTTGTCCGATTTCTTTTTGCCGCCTATTTCGTAAATTATTATAATTAACTTTTTGTTACGTTTTTTTGTATTAATACTTGATTTTGGCGAGTTTTACGGAAAAAAAATTTATGTGACCAGAGTAGATGACGGTCTCGAGTGGCAGCTAATATTATTCGTTATTCTCGGCCTACGTCGGGCAAGACTGTTAGGCCCATTAACATTCGTTGTTAATAAGAATATTCGTTAGTATTCATTGGTAATAAGAGTGTAAGAACGGTACTGTGTTTGTGACATTCGTTAGTTCAGGATAATTATGTTAATATGAGTGCAGTTTGTAATAGTAGTATTAAATAGTATTTTGTTCTATTCGATACTGGTCAAGGGGCAATGACGGCGGTTTTGAGGACTGAGATGGTCGCCTCTAGTATACTAAGTAGTGAATAGACTAAGTAGTGAATAGACTAAGTAGTGAATATACTAAGTAGTGAATATACTAAGTAGTGAATATACTAAGTAGTGAATATACTAAGTAGTGAATATACTAAGTACTGAATATACTAAGTGCTGAATATACTAAGTGCTGAATATACTAAGTAGTGCGTATACTAACTAGTGGGTATACTAACTAGTGGGTATACTAAGTAGTGAATATACTAAGTAGTCGGTGTACTAAGTAGTGCGTATGCTAACTAGTGGGTATACTAAGTAGTGAGTATACTAAGAGGTTAGTATATTATTTCATTAGTAATTTCTCTATCTACGTGTGTTTTATGAATAAAGAATAAACCTGGAGTCATTGCCGTGGATAATATTATCTAATGACATTCTGCAATGTAATTGAACAATAATCGAACAACACATGAACGAAGGAGCAAACACATAATTTTCCATAAACTAATTGTTATTATTAGAAGCATATTGTATTATATGTAATTTACGGGTATATATGTAATATATTTAATCAGATCCCTTACTATATGAGAACTGAACATCATCGTCATCATATCATAACCACTGCTCGATATAAGCCTTCCCAAAAGAGCACCATCGCGCCCTGTCCTGAGAACTGAACACCTGGTTCCAAATATCTCTATCTTTGCAGATTTGTGACTCTTCCGCACCTCACAAATAAAAATGTACGTAATGGTTGTATATATAGAAATGATAGATATACATAGCAGAAACTGAGTCGGTCAGAGTGTTTGTCACACATGTTATATGAAGTAGTGCGTTAAGAACACATATCATGACTCGCGGCGCGTGTCACGATGCACGCGTGACATTGCATTAACGGTGACATCTCAATCGCGCGTTTCGTGGAATTTGTTGTCAAGCTATATTCGAAATTCAAACTTAATTCGTTAAGTTTTAAATTCGAACGTTATTGAGCTTTCATGTCAAAGAATATATCTTTTTTGTCGTTTTTCTCTATAGTTTTAAGTTTGTGCTATTGTAATAAAAACAGTACCTATGCTTCTATGTATGTGATATTTTTCTCCTTTTTTAACGGGGAATCAACTTTATTATAAGTATTATAAATTTGTCCTCCATGCTACTGTTTGACTGCAGACTATTATGTTAGTAAAATCCAATAGTATCCGACCCGGGAATCGAACCCAAAACCTTTCGATCAGCAGTCGCGCTTGCAACCACTCGACCAACGAGGCCAACGACCAAAAAAATTATGTTTTATTTTTATACAATGTTATTGAAACATACAAACATTACTTATATATATTTTCATAGATTGATATCAGGATATACCTATCTAACCAAACGCAATTACTCACGCATAATGGTGAATGGGAAGTAAGCGTCATTTTCAATGGAAACGCAGAAACGAATTTGTATAGACAATACCCGTTGAATACATTCATTGTACGGCAGACCGAATTCACACCGCAGTGGCAAGGCTCGGTATCGTTTTTGATAGCACAGTAACCTTTTGGGAACAATGATAAATATTTCAACCGTAATTACCAAGTGATTGGTAGCCCGTGTGCTATGAAGTGTAGGACGACCAGTAAGTTCCGAAGAGTCGGGACTGTGTATGGAGGAAATCCTACGGATAAAAAAATTTACGGGTTTAAAAGCAGACATTAACTGTCGATTTTTCAATTACCTTTATTACAATATGCTATTATTATTTTTGTTATATCATCACACGTAGTCCCTTACGGGGTAGGCAGAGAGCACCGAGTGATAAATATCTCCCGGACGTGCGGTGACGATGCAACAATACCTAATGATGTCCGAAAAGTTCCAAGTAGAAGTTGGAAGCGGCATGCCGAGGACAGGACGCAGTGACTCTCATTAAGGAAGGCCTATCTCCAGTAGTGGGTCGAAACTGGCTGACGATGATCAATGTTTCTTGATTTTTGCGTACTTAATGATTTGTCTGTTGGCCCTTAGCCAGCATGGCAAACTGTACCCGTTTCTAAGACAATAAATGGGTTGATAAAAATGGCGTCATCGGTTGTTAAATGGACGGTTTAGTAATCGCACTTCGTGTTCGTATTTTATTGCGTTCATCGCTATTTAAATTGTTGACAGTTTTTAAAGTACTTACGTCAGCGACATTAAAATAAATTGTTTGCTATTTTGTTCTTTATAAATGAAAACGTTACATCACGCCTGTAATCCCCGTAGAAGTAGACAGAGGACTATAATTAATACACTCCCATGTTGGACCTGTTACTTTTAAGTCCTACGATGGAATAGATGGTAAACTTATTGCCATACTCCAGACACAGATCTAGACTCCTAGCCACTACTAGACAATATAAGTTAGAAAAATAGAATAGTACCAGCCTGATATGGGAATGGAACCCAGGACCTCTCGATCAGCAGTCGCGCTTGCAACCACTCGACCAACGTGGCAGTCGTTGATATTTATC
>DWFY01000136.1:0-11924 GCA_018246875.1 Creonpyge creon creon | reverse complement strand
TTTATAAAAATCCAATAGTACTCGACCCGGGATTTGAACCCAGGACCTCTCGATCGGCAGTCGCGCTTGCAACCAACCAACCAACACCAACGAGGCAGTCAAGTTTAGTGTATTTTTAAATTCTAGGCTTCATGCTTTGATTCTTAATATCTTTCTATATAGCAATACATGAAGATAAATCTTTGTACCCCTTTATAAGAACCTTGTGTGCACGAAATGGTATGCGATTTGATATGTATATATAGAGATTTGATAGAGTTTATATAGAAAAGGAGCGCAGAAAGTTAAAATTTATATCTAATATGTCCAACAAATAGTTAAATTAAATAAAACATTCATTGCTTACGTTCAGTTGTCAATGTCAGACTCATAATTATCTGTGGTGAAACAATTGCTCAGAGTAGCGATTTATAGATATGTACTCAATGTAAAACCTCAATAACCTCCAAATTTAAAAACTTTAATTAATTAAGGTCAAATTTCGACCACTGGTGAATAAATAGATCAAAAAAATATAGAAGCGTCTCAAGAACAACCGCGTGCGTAAAGTAACAAATTGTATATAAGGATTTGTAAACACTTGTATTTTTTTTCATTTTATCTATGTGTGCGTTTGTGTCGAATTTTTTATGGTGCGCGATTTTGTTGTGGTTCATATATATACGTTTTCTTTCTTTTTGTCTTTCTTTTTATATTGTGCCATGTACCATGCGAACTCGAAATCCACGTGTCAGTTACGATAGAATTTCTTATTAATTAACAAAATAATAATAGAGAAGTATTTATGACCATCAAAAATAGCACAATACGTAATTAACATAGGAGAGAATAACATATGTATTATTACAAATAAACCGTTTGCGTAACAAACAAAAGGATCTACAAGAACCGGATATTTACGAATATAGGAACAGCGTGAAATGAACCTTCATTAGAGATAATAATAATAATCTTGGAACAACTGACACACGGCCGAATGATTTCAAACGTAACAGAGCCTGTGCCGTAATAAACTATCAATGGAAAATGCCAATAAACAAGTTCAAAAGTACATAGACTATGGAAGTGGTCATTTGACCGACATCATTTTTTTAACTTAATTTCATAAATTTTACACTTTCAAATAAACTTTCTGTAAAAATAGAGAGCTATCGACATATTCCAAAGGATTAGCAAGCTGAAGTGGCGGTGGGCTGGTCACATCTGTCGCAGAACCGATAATCGTTGGAGTAGACGTGTTTTGGATTGGAGACCACGCCTTGGCAAACGTAGCGTAGGACTCCCTCCAGCTAGGTGGAGTGACGATATACGCAAAGTGGCTGGCAGCGGTTGGATACTAAAAGCTGAAGATCGAGCTCAGTGGCGTGCTATTGGAGAGACCTGTGTTCTGCAGCGGACGGGATAGGCTGATGATGATATTAAATACAGCACTTCATTCTGTATAACATTAAATAGTATATTTTACATTAAGTATATTGACTGCATTATTGGTTGTGTTGGTTGCAAGCTTGACTGCCTATCAAGAGGTCTGTGGTTCAAATTTCGGGTCAGATACTATCGGATTGTTCTAACTTAGATTTTCTAGTAGTCGCTAAGTCTGAAGTTGTGCTCGGTGTATAAACTCACCACCCATTCCACAGTGGGATGTAAACATAACTGGTGAAACATGGGACTGTACTACACTCTTCTGCCTACCTCTTCGAGGATTACAGGTGTGATGTTACATTTTAGTATATTTTATGTAGACAGATCAATTGCAAATAGAATCAAATTATTGCTCTCATGGACTACACACTCATTAACATTTAGTGACATACATAGATCGGAAGAAAAGGGTTCTGGAATAAACTGCATAATAAAAAAGTCCTCATCACCACAGAAGATGTATCTTTAACCATGCAATCTTATTATTATGATCACCTTTAATGACAAAATATTTATCTAGGAGATTGCCTAAATTAATAATTATTAATTATATTAATTTAATAGATGTGTCACAATATGGTGTTTTCCACAGGCAATAGCTCAGATAATATTGTGTTATTTTATAGTTCACCCGTAAACAGTATGTCACTACTTGAGGAATAATTTTCATGAAACTTAAAAATATTTATACTTACGTTCACCAGAAACATGCATGCTTGAAAATATTCTAACATCACAGCCATTTTCCCTTGCAGCATCAACAAGAGCTACATACTCTTTCCTTTTTAAAATGTCTTGACATCTAAAAACAATAATTATGAGTGCTTTATAAATAACTTCTAAACCTTTTAAGAACATTTTAAAATGAAGGTTCTGGTCAAGCTTTCTATCTTTGTGAAATTAATTTATATTCACTAATTCATTTTATTTATATCATTTTATACAATGAAGAATTTATACACTTTCTAATTTAATATGTACTCAAAAACACCTAGTATGTTATTTTCGTACCATTTCTGTTTTAGTCTACTTATGTACAATTCAAGCAAAATCTCTATAAACATCAGGACAAAAATAATTTAATAACTAAAAATTTTACTTGCAAATTAATAGGTATTTTTAAAATTAAAAAAAACAGTAGAATCACAACTTTAAATGTGAAAGAACCATCAATACTATTACTTTTATCACCCTGCTGTATTGCAAATATTCATTCTGTTTCAAAACCACAGTAACACTGAATCTAATATTGCAGTCACATAGGTAGTAAAATCTGTGTTTGATATCAAATTACAAAACAATATGTTTATCTATGAATGACTTTTTATTGCTCCAAACCAATAATTTGATGTTTATAGATTAAAACAAAATAATTCTTACTAGTAAATACAGCACTATGTTAAAACAAAAATAAAAGTTCTATTGTAAAAGCACCTATTTGCAAATTATTTATACCAGAAATGTTATAGAACTCCATAATAGTTACCGAAACTATAGGATATTTGAATTAAAATTATCTCTGAAAAGTTTCAAATCATTTCTAATAGAAGTAAAGACTTATGATTGATTGGAGTACCAACAGATAACCTAAAAATAAAGCATAATCATTGTCTACTTTTATTTTATGATTACAATTTCTTCAAAATCTAATACCCATAACTGAAACTATCCATAAATGATGAATAACTCAAAATAATTACATATCCATGACCATACTGAAACTGATATAATATTATTCATATATACATATCCACATTCAGATCTGAAATTTCTTATCCATAACAACCCTGATCTATACCAATCCAAGATCAAAAAGTCTAGTTACCTGAACAGTTTATCAGATATCATTAGTGTCTCAATTGCCAAAGCCTCATTAGCTCTTTCAACATGTTTCTTCCCATAAAAAGCTCTAGCTGGCTCCAGTTGTAACATAGTGTAAAAACTTTCTAGTAACTTCACTTCACTTGCAGCTTTTGTATCCGATATCTTCGCCATAACTGAAGGCTCCTGAAGCACTTCTGTAATGAAGAAAACACCTCTTATTAAACAATAAAATTATTTTATATCCATATTGACATTATTATTTAAAAATTGTTTTTGAAAGGTCCTAAACTTAAATACAAAATGACAAATATTTTCATAGGTTCACTTGCATAATGTTCAACAAATAAATTGCAAATTTTATTTAAAAGTTGAGCTTTTGTGAGCTGTTTATTACATCTGAAATGAAAGGCAAACAAATAACTAATATGAAATTATATTAAAATAGCATTTAATACTTTAGTTAAATCACTTCCATTCAATTTGTTTTATACAATTTTGATAATGATAATTCATTTAATTTCAATAGAAAGTGCTGAATTACCTTTTAGAGAGTGCTTGAAGCCAGATGATGCTTTGACCAGTAGAAATTTTCCTTTATTCTCAATGAGAAGCTTGTTATCTGTCTTTATTGCTTGCTGCATCATATAATCAAAAAACTGGTCCTTGACGAATCCGGGAGATGCAATTATGACACATTTAACAACACTGAAATCTATGTGTCTTAATATTCCTTGCATAACTGCATCATAGAATTTATTGAGACCCTGAAAATATCATTAATTAATAGTACAATAAATTTACTCTACAATTATGTCTCGAACATATTTATATCTGCAATTTTACAAAATTTAACTTAGATCATTGTCACCTCAATAATTGTTCTTACTGTGGAGTTTTGCTCTTGAGAGACAATAATAATTGTTAACATCCTAGTCTACTAGACTAGTTAATTGCAAGGTAGCTAAGTTACCTTCTTTTAAAGACATTACAGTAAACTTCAAAACACTAGTTTAACTTTGAAACACTATTTCCACTAGGATAATTCTAAATGTTGTATAAATACCACAAGTTGTACAGATATACGGATAAGTCTACCTTTTCATGTTGTTGCACAAAGCCCTTGCGTTTCCTTGGAATAGTTACATCAATCTTAGATCGGACCAATGTCATCGATGGGGTGATAAGGCATACATTTGCCAAGCCTTCATGCATGACCACTGCGGCGACATCTGCATTGGCAGCAGGGTCACAGGCCATCTCCACCCGATCCAGGGCCACAGAATCCCATAACACCTTTTGTAAAACAAACTTTCTATTCAACTCCAAGTCAAGTGTATGGTAGGCTCCCATCTATAAGTTTAAAACACTTGGTCATTAAGATTCCAATATGATACTTCTATTGTGCTATTACATTTCATGCTCTAACCTTTTTCTTCACAGCCTTTAGTTAAGTTTTTCACAATATTCTAAACCTAGTGGAGAGGCTACCAGACAATTGAAATTCTCTACAAATACAAATTTACTAGTACCAGTTGAGTCAACTGTACATGAATGGCAATGAATAACAACTAATTTTGCAAATTTCTAGAGCCCCATGAAATTGCTCTGGGAATATCTTGGAAGGTAGCACATTCTATAACCTACACATGCAAGTTAAGAGCAAATGTGCAAATCTGAGTGGAAAACTACCTTAATTGATGTACAAAGAACCTCATTCTTTAAAACTGCCATATTTGTTTATCGTCAAAAAGTATTGGCACAAACTGTCTAAAAGATATCTCCAATACATCAGCCAGTTCGTGTCAAGTTAGTGTCCTGGATGTAAATCAGATTCTAATTAATGACTCCACTCCAAAATGTGCGGCCAAGTTTACGGTTTGTAAATGTGTTATTTTTAATTAATAGCAAAATAGTTACACCTCCTCTATGATTTGAACAATAGTAGTATATAAAACAAGTAATTTTTTATAAAATGTACAAAGAAATTTAGAATTTATTTATTTCTAATGTAGCTCACCTTCACATACTGATTTTCTACGATATTTCGACCTTTCAACCGCAGTACACAAGCTTGTGTATCGAAATCTATATTTTCAACTCGTATAGTAAGAGTGGTCCGTACGCGGTTACTGGTTGATGAACCAGTGGAAGACTCAGTTTGAACCTTCCGTACGGTTGACGCGGTGACAACATCGCCTTCTGCGATGAGATTGTACGCATGCCACATGTCCTCAGGCTCCTCCGGAACCAGGCCGATACTCCTAAAATCATAATTCATCATTAACAAACATATTGCTGCTAGCAGAAATGAATATACACTAAGTTTTTAGTATCTTAACTATACGTACCCGCAGCCATCCTTTTCAATGTTCCGATGAAGTAACTTCATTTTGATTAATGTGTTTTAATATTGTAAGCCCATATTTATTACGATTTTACTGTAACTTGAGCCTAGAAGTCCTGAGACACATCGCAATCATATCACATCTCGTATCACATCACTATGCTAATATGCACGACTACGACAGATTGTATTTTGTGACGTCTTATGAATTGTCAACAGTTTTTTTTGTTTTTTTGTACGTCTTTTAGTTATAAGCAGAAATATATCATATAACTAAGGTATAGGACTCTATATTACACGAAATTAAAATGTGTGGAGATGACATTTAACTGAATAGTGTTGCTGCCAGAGAATAAAAAATAATAAATCTTATTGAAAACTTGATACTATGACATAATAATAATATAATTCCATTATCAAAAGTCGTGATTATCCTAAATAATATACCTTAGTAAAATGCTTACATTACTGAGCCGTCTAGTTTAACATACTATAGCCCATGAGCCAGCAATGTAATGTCAAGTTTAACGTCTTGTCCGTTCAATGTATTCTTCAGTTACGATTTTCGTGTTGTGTTCAACGTCTGACTGAATGTATTTGTAAATGTTTCGTGTTTTCTGTAGTGCTTTGCTCGTATTTCCAGGTTTATTATTACGTTATTATTGAGTTCCTTTAATTTCTTTGATGTTGTGGTTTTATAATATTATTTAAAGTTCAGTGTTAGCATATTACGTGTAGTGATAACGTTGTCAAGCTCAGCTGGGCCTGACGCGAGAAGCGGTAAAATTTCGCGTTTTTCTAAGTCACGGATAGCACTTTTTGTGCTCTAATTCCTCGCTCAAGGTATGCAGTTACATTTTTCTTCTTTACTTTATTCTGGCTGGAAGATCATACTACTTATTGTTTAGAGAACGGGTACAATGTTATTAAATAAATAATACACGTGTCTTTATATTGTTTTTTCAACGGTTTTATGCAATGTCTAGTGAGTAGAGAAATGTATAAACAAAATTTTATTTACATTTATATGTTTGCTTCGTGGCCGTGATCCAGATTGCGCGTCCTCTTAATGCGCGGGAACTTGCGATATTTTTAGTTTATTACTCGTGTGATTATTTGAGTGGCGTCGCGTTGGGTTGTTTTCGTCTTGATTACACCGTAAATCCAAAATAGCTGTTTTCAGCACAAATATGACGGGTTCATGATTGGAAGAAAGTTATTTAAAAAAATTCAAGTGCAACTAAAAGTGTCAAAAAATGAGTGATAAGCAAGAAACACCACCGGAGTCCGGCGTGCCGCCTCCTGCGCCCTCTTCAACCTCCTCGGATGCCGCATCTTCTGTCAGCACCACCGCCTCCACTGTACCAAAATCTGAACACATTAGGCCTTCCACCCTTCCAAAACCTTCCGGGTTGAAGCCACCATCTAAGATTGGCCGACTCTGCTCCAACTCAGCACCAAAGCCAGCAGTGCCAATCTCTCCTCGAACTGGTGAGTTACTATTAATTACTTAAAATTCCTACTTTCTTGCCATTCAGAGCATGATAACAAGTAAAGCACAAACTGCAATTGACAAGTAACATGTTGCCATGAAAGTGTATTAGATAGTGTGATGCATTCCATATTGCCTTGTTCATGACATACATATTATGTGTCATTCATTTGTTCTATTCATACATTAGAGTCAAACAGATTAATACATTATCGACACATCAAGCACATTGCGAAGCCTGAAATCTAAGTGACCAATACAATAAAACTAACAGATCATTAATAAAACTTTTTACTAGGGTGAAATTCTGTCTATGCTAAATATTTTTATAACATGACATAGTTAGCACTAAATTTGGATGTATAAAAATATACATAGCCAAGACCTTTGTGATTATCTAAAACATAAATTATTATTAAATCTTGCCAATAAAAGAGTTGATTCAAATACACAATTTCAAATATATTTATTATTTATAATATAGTGTAAAATAACTACAAGTATTTTCGCTCATTATCATTGTTCAGTTTAAGTAAAAATATATTCTGTAGATTACTTAGTACATTATCAGTATAATATCAACTTTGCACAGAAAAAAAAATATAAATAGTATATTGGCCACTTTATTATTTTATCATGCCCTAATATATCTGTTCTGGAACCTCACTAATAAAAAAAAAGTAAATTATAAAAGTAAACCTTTTTAATAATATTTTTGCAAAAGAAAATAACATGTTAAAAATTTCTTCTTATTCCTTACTTTATGTGTGGTTACTACAGAAAGGTTTCATGCACCCATGTGCCAGTTTCGGTTTTTATATGAAACAGTATAAAACTGATATATTACAAGAAGTCTTAGATCATCACTGCATATTTATAATGATGAGATAAAATATGCGTTGTGACCTCAGCTTATCGTGTTCCGCTGTCGTGTCCTCTCGAGATTTAAAAGTTGAAAACTTGAAAAGTGACCTTGAAGCAATCGAAAACCAGTTTTCCTAATGCCAATTTGAGCTCGTCAACTCTGTAAGAATACAGATATTTGATACCCAGAGCTTTCTGCTTATCCCGTAAGGGTCTTGGCGTGACGATATATTAATAATAATAAATAATTTGAGTCTTCATTGTTAATATATTATATTTTAATCAACTGTAATATAATCAATGAATGTAGTCTTTGATACGGTTGACCTTTGAAAATCAATTGCAATCTCGGGTGTAAATTAATGATTTACACAAAACGAAAGCATAGATAACAGACTTTTATTTTTATTTGAAGCAATTCTAGAGTTCGTTTCATACATATAACTGTTTCCGATTATTTAAATATCTCCGTATCCTGAATACCCACAACTACCGACGTTCAGCCTCAACGAATAAATCGCGATCGCATTAAAAAAACTTCACCTCAATACCTCAATACATGAAATTTCTTTATTCTAAGCCACATTGTTAGGTACATAATGTCAATTTGGTTAGCAATTAAAATGGTGATATTACTAGAATCTGTTTCAATTTTATTTTATGTAGCGACTTTAAAGGTATTTCTTAACGCGGAATGCGATCCAGTACGGTAAGTGATAAGGTCAGTTGTGTCAAGATGAAACAAAAAATGCGATTAAACGCATTCGAGAGAAAACTTAGAAATCTTGTACGTTTACTTTTATAAAATATACATTTTCACTTAATAAAGTTGGACATCTACAATTGTTTGTATTAGTTACACGTTTTGTAATAATAATACAATTATGTGACGATTTAACGCATTCTGCTCACAGGCGCCATCTTGACTTTCCTTTCGGACTGACGTCACTTCTATATTTGAAAGGTAACGGTCAAAATCGGTGAGAGCACTCGTTAACTTTTTTTTTAATATCTCAACATGCGCAAGACAATTACATCCTGGTTTACATTATTTCCAGCCAGTGCTAGCTCCAGTGCGACCTTCGTCTAACAATGTCTAAGAACTATTGATACCGTTACTTCATCAATACCGCGGGGAAGGTGAACGGCATTTTATTCCTATCAATTATTGTTCACGCTAAATAAATAAACCATTTAATAGTAGACTATTAAATGTAAATAAACTTATGCTTATATAAATGGAGCAATTTATTGGAACTTGATTGCGGCATGTGTCTATTATGAAGTATAATTAATTTACGATTGTTACTTTTTAATGGTAATTGTAATTTGCAATACTTTATTTCAGTTCATATGACTTGAAGTTTCTCGTTACGTCTTTATCATTTCATGACGATGAAATCATCAACCCTTTTATCGTTTCTCTCGTGGAACGGGTCCGTTTTTAGAACGAGATGTAGACTCACACGCCTTAGAGAAAATTATGGAAAACAATAAAGTATGCAAGATTTCTCGTAATATTAGGAGTGGGACGCTGAATTTTGAACCATTATTTTTATGATTTTACCATAATATGTTTTTTAATTTATTTATCATCATCATCATCAGCCTGTCTCAGTCCACTGCTGGACATAAACTTTTCCTAAGGTTTTTTTTATCTATAATCCCCAACGCTATACATGCGCGATGGAGTCATTTGTCATTATATGTAGTTATTGAAATACTAGCGACGGTATTTGTAGTCTGTGGCAATATTCCCACATTGCATTCAATTGTTTATACATTATCATCAAACGTCGAACATAGGGAACGCACCGCGTTCCGATACGCGATCAGATCCAGACACATGCGGGTTGCATTTCACAATGAGGTCTAACCCCTAGACAATACATTCAAGGTAGTCGATTTGCAATTCAATGCAAGTTCCAGTTGATTACGACGTGGATTCCATTTATTTTAAACCGTTGAATGGCGCGGGCCGTGAGTCAAAAATAAAAGAGCTCGTGTTTTAGTGAAGGCCCCCGATTCGTCTTCCATTGTGCAAAAGGTTCACTTTCTCCGCGGGCGAGCGTGACGCGGTCAGTCCACGCGTCACTGATTCATCCGACAATTGTGACCGAGTTAATAGGTCACTCGAGCCTAATCGTGCAATACATTACATATAAATAAATTACACTTCGCTAAGCTTCAATCAGCGTGTCAGGTATCCAATGTAATGCACATACCAAGGCAACTGCAGATACAACATATCAAGTGATATTTTTTTTTCTCCCGACCCTTTTGTTCGTTCCACTATTGGACACGGGTCTCCTCTAAAAAAGAGAGGGTTAAGCCCATAGTCTACCACGCTGGCCAAATGCGGGTTGGTAGACTTCATATGCCTTAGAAAACATTTTTTTTTCTCATAACCGCTTCCATTACGTCACCATTAAAAAAATTGTTTTACAGACTGTTTCACAAGTGTCTAAACCACATTGCCCCACGAAAACATCTCTCTCTAGCACTCGACCAGTGACCAGGAGCGGCTTTCACGATACTGCACAAAACGACGGCGAGGGTACGGGGTAGGGGGATGCGACTTTTGGTGCAAAACATCCTAAATTGTAAACCGCTTCGAAGATCTCTCACATTGTTTACCTGCCGATACTTAATGGTAACCGAGCACAGCTAATCAATCAATGTTCTATCGAAGCACGGAAATGCTCATGAAAAATTGCCATTAGTCAAACCATCTAACGGCCTATTTCGTTGCATTGCTTAACCCAACAATCTATTTTTAATACGGCACCGTGATATCTATAAGAGGTTTTACCATAAAATTTCAACATTATTGATTACAATCTGCTATTATGGCATTTCTAACTATAAACACACGATAGGTCTTAAGATATATCTTAAGATAAAACTGTTGTTTTCGATCTTATTGTCTCAAAGTATCACATGCGGTTTTGCAATGGCGCCTAATGAAGAAAGACGTGGGGGCGTCATTTCCTACACACACGTACTCGTCGTATCTATGGCGTCATCGCGCGGCAGGCGCCTTCCGGCGAGCGAGATGAGATCTCAGATTGCGTCGACATAGCTAGATCTTGCTACCTGTATGCTTTCTCTACGTGCTCACGGCCCACCTAATTCTAGGTCTTGCACAAAGCACTGCTATCTCTCACCTCCTTTAATGCATTATCATCAATAATACGGTGCGTGTTTCGCCCATTGTGTTCCATTGTTATCGACCGCAAAATGTAATTCTTACGTCCGACTCTAGCCTACCCATTATAGCACCGCAATAGACATAAAACATTAATTCTCTGCTGCCCTTCCCTTCGTCTGCCTTTTATTATTAATTATGTCTTTGACTGTACTGTCCAACTTAAATGCTTATATTTTTTCGGTACGTTGTCTTTCCATAAATACTTGCACATTATCACGCCTATTTCCACACAGAAATAGGCAGAGACTGAATTATGTACTTATAGATGTATTAATGAATTCCACCATTTTTGAATTTAAATATATTTATAATAATTATATGTAAGATATTATTCGAATACAGCAAATAAGATTGTTCCCATATTAATCTGGGATAATAATTAATGACTGTCGTTATGAGAGCTGTAATGTTTTAATTATCTAAGCAGATAACGGAATTGGTTTCTGAGCACTACAAGCATTAACTGTTTATATGACGGGTTTGAAATATGTAGTTGTTTCAACGTGAAATGAAATCATCATCATAATCAGCCTATTTCAGTCCACTGCTCGACATAGACCTCCACCAAAGAGCGCCACATGGAAATGAAAAATTTATTTATTTTAAAATTAAATTTTTATGTGAAATGAAATAAGTCACTTCAATTTCTCAGTAGTAGCACGGAGCCTGGATTTGTGCCCACTGTATGCCAATTGACTCTCACCCTGTTCCATGGGAAATATAACTAACATTACTGGTGAAACGTGGAAGTATTACACTCCTCT
>DWFY01000135.1:0-11926 GCA_018246875.1 Creonpyge creon creon | reverse complement strand
AATTAAATTTGGTAAATAAATATGGATTGTGTAGTCGAACGTATCGCTTGTCAAGGCCGCTACTACAAACTTCTGCCTGCGTACCTATACCACACCTTCTGCGTAATAAGGTTTTCATTTAATGATCCACATGTAAATTTATTTACATATTGGAAAACATTGATGCACTGCAATCAGCCACATCTCTTGATGCGTTTTCTGCTGCTTCAAAGTTTTTTTTTAAGAAATCGAAAGTACAAAATACTTTCGTAACATATTTTAAAAAAGAATGGTTATTAAAAAACCCTAATTGGTATTTGGGTGCAGTTCCACTGTCACCATCGACGAACAACGCACTCGAGTCCTTTAACAGAGTTATAAAAGACCACAACACCCTTCGCGAGCGTATACCGTTGGCCCGGTTCTTAGTGGTGGCAGAGGAAATGGTTAATAGCTGGTCACAACAAGCAACAGAAGAAAATTTCGCGACCCAACCTGAATTGCAGTTGTCTGATTGGACAACAGGATATCATTGGGCCAAAACTGATACCAAAAGTAGGGTTGTACTTTCACTTACTTACGCACTTATGGCTAGCCTACTCTATTTATAATATATCTGTGATTAAAATGAATGATTCCGTGAACATTTCTTTCAGCTTTGCGCAATAGTCAAAAGAATAAAATTCAAAACTTCGAAAATAATAAAAGTACAGTGAAACTGGTATTATTTCAATAAATTATACACAGATAAAAGCTTAGTTGTGAAACTGAAACAAGTTAAAAATTACATACAATGAAAGGCTCAGCAGTAGAACAAAAACAAGTTAAAATAATTGAAAAAGAAATAAAATAACAATACCTGAAAATAAAACCAAGATGTGTCTACGTTTTACACATAAAGTAATTTGACCTACAAACATACAGCTGGACGGAGCGTCCCGAACATGTTTCCAAATTACTAACTAGTTTTCAAAGGCGATAGGATAGCACGTGTTTCCGTTCGGATTGGTGTGGCCTTTTCGCATTTGGCCTTTTTGCTGCGGGTCCCTGAAATTGAGGCCGTGGTGAGGTGAAAGGTTGGATTGGTTTTATGTTTTGAATAAAAATGCCGAATACTTTTTATGCCAGTTCTTTGAATCAATCATTTACAAAGGTCAGTTTACGATATCAGAGAAACATATATGTACAAGCTTGTGGACAATCGATAATTTTGAGAGTAAGTTAAAACTATCTCTAAGAAATTAGAACATAATGTACTAACTAGAAATATTTACAATACTGATTTCAACAGAAGTTGAGTTTGTATAGAACTAACTTTGTTTATTACAGGTATAGTATATGAAATGTCTACTTATAAGATATGTATTAACAATAAGGGAAGCGCGAAAGGTTGAACACACCCACATGAATGCGAATTAATTAAAAAATATTGTTATTTTTTGAGTCGATCGCAACTCTTGTGTAGAATAATCACGTTTATTGGAACAGGAAATAGTATAATTCTTAAATTTATTGCAAACACTGACGTACTTGAATACTGCAAAACAGTGGGTGAATTCTACAAATTTATTTGATTTATTGGTGACTACAAAGGTATACATTAGTGTATACAAAACAAATCAAATAGAAAAGTCTACTTTAAATGCAGGTAATCTAAGAAATATGACGCGACCCATGTCATAATAATATTATATTTTTCTCTACGCACGCTGAGTACTCGGAACGGGAATTGGTGCGGAGAATCAAATAATTAAATGTTAATGGGCCACTAATTTACGATTATGGCTGATTATACATCGGATATGACATTTTTGTTTATTTAGTAGCCTCATAATTAAGCAATACACTCAACATATCATGTTAATTGATTTACGAGGTAACATTTGTCATTAGCAATTATAATCTCATACCATGTTCAAGGTATGGTTTCCCTTTATGTAATTATTTAGTGATTAAAAAATTCTATTGGATGTAGAAATCGAGAAACACTGTTGACATAGAGAAAAATGGATGTGTAGTCTGAACATTCTAAGTTTTGTCAATCTTACAGCTTTCATTAAATTTCACTGGCATTAAATCTGACTGGCCCGTTGGCGCAGTGGTTAGCGAACCTAACTGTTGCGCTGGGAGTCGTGGGTTCGATTCCCACCCAGAATAAATATTTGTGTGATGAGCACACAAGTATTTGTTATGTGTCTGGGTGTAAAGAAATATCTATATAATTCTATGTATTTCTATGTATATATGTAGTTTATCAGCCGCCCGGTTACCATAACACAAGCTCTCTTGATGCTTAGTTTGGGATCAGATGGCCGTGTGTGGAGGTGTTTCAAGATATTATTATTATTATATTATTAAGACCAATTTACCGACACACTTTTGCTTACTCTCCGTTATGTCTTCATAAAAATTACACTTATAAACAAGTAAGATATACTTTTCTAGCAGGATAGAGACACAAAATTTAAGAGGTTTTCTTGTATTTCTTTTGCAAACTTAGTGTTTTTCAATGTCAAACTTGTAACCGCCATCAAAGGAATTATGCCTCTCATTGAGAATACGTTTCATTTTTGACAGTGTTAATTAAAATAACAACAATTACGACAACAAAAATTAAACGTTCTATAGACAAATCCGTATTTACGATTTGTATACTCCAACATATAACAATAATATGTGTACGTATATGCTATAACATATGGAAGTAGATGGCACTACGGGAACAGATTCAAGCATTAGCGCTCTGTTTACGCTAGAAACGAAAACAAATAAACTCGGGATCACCAGCGACTGTTATAGCAAGATACGTAACTGACCATAATGAAGTAATTAAAAAGAAAAATGATAAAAACAAGCACAACGAAGCAAAAGAAAAAACGGAACGCTTTGCGTAACCAACCGCTGAAATAACACACGGACGAACAGATTAGTCCCCGCCGTATGATTCACAGGAAGGAAATATTTACCCACGCCAGATTCGTATCTATTTCAACCGAGACGATAAAACGTGTTTTGGAAATATATAACAGCGTAATGGAATCGCATTAGGGTAGGTGGTTCTTAATTTGTCTGAATAACAATTTAATATGGCTTTTTGAGGTATGTGTAAAAGTCTGACTATGGCGCTCTTTGTGTAAGTAGCTGTATTTCATAACATAAATATGAAAAGTTCAGAACAGGCGGACTTATTTTTATATTATCGGTAAAAAAGTATTCCTGAGAATAATTTTTGTTTCTAATTAAGTAGTGAAAACAACAACGCGAGTGTACGTCGCTCAATTCGAATTGAGCTGTCGTTTCAAACAACGAGCTCATTTAATTTGTAGGAATTTAAAGGACGAACTCGTCAGCGATGTCAAGTCTTATATAAGAATACAATAATAAACTTCAATAGTTTTCGCGTGAAGTTCATTCATTGTCTGTGGTGTCATTAAATACATTAATTAACTAGAGAAACACTGAATCTGTGGGCCGACGATAATAACACTACGATTCGTCACGCGCCTTTTGTTTTGTTCTCATTGTTTTCATTTTTGCGGTCTTCTTTTGTAATATTCAGCGCAATCTCTTTATTTTCCATCAGTAAATCGTTTTTTCGCGGCAAAGTTACATCTACCATTCCCTAAATATGTTTCACGAAGATAAATTAACAAAATCAAAGTTTTTGAATGGAACTTTCTGTCTTGTTGAAATTAAACACGGATTCTTTTGTTTCGCAAATGGCTCTTATATATTTGGACTTAAGGTTTATGTTTGAATAGCTCGTTGTGTAATGATGTTACTTTGATAAGGGATTTGTTTTTACTTATTTTGGCGTTTTAGATCGTTTTTGTTAGGAATCGGCGGGCTTTTTTTTCTTCTTTATGAATTTTATTATGTTAACTATTAAAACGACCGTTTACTTTTTTATTTCTTTATAAAGCTATCGAATCGAGGCCACTAATTTTATTTCATATTTTTGAATCAGTTTTGCCTTATAGTCTTTTGTTGTGACCTAGAACCTGTAGAAGTGTTTGATTTACGTAATACATTTCTGCTGATAGAATAATTGTTTAGAATAATTTACAAATTACAGTTTATAATGAGAATTGATTCCCGACACTTGTTAAAAAAATTAATAATTTCAGCAATGTCTGTTTATCACTAAAATATAACCAATATGTCCATTAATTTGTCTCTTTTTGACCGTTATACTAAATTTTGAAATAACGATCATATAAGGTCCTATATACATTTGTTTACTACATACATCGAGTTTTTTTCTAGGTATTTGAATTTGAACCCAGGATTCCTGGAATGTGGGGTTGAACTTGGGTAGAAGAAGATTGTCTACAATATGTCCCATTACCTCATCCGTTTACATGTTTACTAGTTCGAGAACAAATCTATGAAATATAATCTTAACCAGCCATTTCTATTGTTCCAGAATCGACCTATTGGGTGGATATGTATGTGGTTAGACCAAGAAAGCACGCCCTCCTTTACCGTATTACCATAAAACAATTGTTGCAAAGAAAACTTGTGTTTCGATTTCAAATGTGTCATTGTCGTTACACGTATACACTTTAAACGATCATCGCAGTCCTCAGAAGCGATGCGTCTGTTGGTCAAGGGCGATCACTACCTAACAAAATACTAACATCACTTAAGTCAACATATACTACACTAATATTACTAACAGTCTCAATTCTTGCAGTCAATACTAACCAATAGTTACATCAAAATTTTATATTAAACGACACACCGTACACATCAACCGACACAACACCCGTATTAACAGTTACGCAGGACACAACACGTACCTACGCTGCTGCATGCTTGTTTGCTACAGTTTTCACATAGAAATGTATGATGAGATTTTTTTCTTGAAGAGTTCTGACAATTAAATTATCGTAGCATATGCCAATTAATCAAGGAGTTTTTTTATTTGGAGTAAAAATATCAAAAACAAATGTTCATACTCGTAAGTTGACTGGCTCGATGTTCCAGTGGTCAGTGAGACTGACTGCTGAGCGGAGGGTCGCGGGTTCAACTCCCACCCAGAATAAATTCGTGTGATTAGTACAAGTATTTGTTGTGTGTCTGAGTGTAATAAAATATCTTTATAAATATATATTTGTATGTGTATACGGAGTTTATCAGCCGTCTGGTTATCATGACACAAGCTTTCTTGGTGGTTACTTTGGGATCAGATGGAAATGTATGGGGATCTCCCAAGAAATTATATTTCTTGGGAGATCCCTCTTCATAAAAATGAATTATTCGCTACTGGGAGAGTGAGGGAACAAAATAAAAACACATGTAACTTAACCGGCGTCGTTATAGTGCTATCCGGTTTCAGTGTAGAATTCGCCTTAAATATAATTGCTCAGTTTCTTTGAATTAATTACGTGTGGAAATGTAATGTATACCTATGATAATTACTCGGTTCGCCCCGATGGTTTACCCTACGAATTCGTGCTCATTTTCGTTAGAATCAAGGGTCGTTATGCCCTCAGAACAAATTTACAATTTGATATTCTGAAAGTCGAGTGTAAAAAGGATCTGTTCGGTTTGATTTTTCTGACCATGAGTTATTTTTGAATTGTGTCAGTTAAATATATTGTTAGAGAATTTAATTTTGATATTTTCTGAATTATTCTCGGTGTGTTTGGGTACGTTTGTTTTATCGGAAGTTTTCATTATTTTTGATGTGGGAATCTATTTGAATCCGTATAAATGCTATACATTTTCTCTAGCAACCTACATAATAATACAATAAATAATACCACTAGTTCTTTTTTTGCTATCTTTTAAACACATCTATCATGTTAGATTGCGTAATATACAATAGCCATTACGACAAGTACAATACAAATCGAATTAACACAATACTTACGCCTAATTCAAAACACAAAACCCCCTGTTGTTTCTGTCATGGTTCGCTTATCTGAGTGGTTTTGGTTTTGTATAAAAACCTCGCCAATCCTCATCGAAGTCACATTCCACCAGTGCTCATCAATCCACATTCAGCATCTTCAGTAGATCAAAATGGCCGCCAAATTTGTGTGCCTCGTCTTCACCATCGCTGTTATCATCTCCAGCATCGGTTTCGTCAAAAGCAACCCTGCTATCGTCTCTGGCTACGATCCTCTGGAAATCTGCATCGAGAATTGCGCTCAGTGCAAGAAAATGCTTGGCGCCTGGTTCGAGGGTCCGTTGTGCGCTGAGTCCTGCATCAAGTTTAAGGGCAAGCTCATTCCTGATTGCGAAGACTTCGCTTCCATCGCGCCTTTCCTCAACAAGCTTTAAGAAGAACATCTGATGATCTCAAATTTATTGCCACGGTGTTTTATAAGGAAGATATTTCGGCTGTTATATAAATGATCATGTTATATTTTGTAAAAATACCATGTTTCTAAATGGCTCCTAAATAAAAATGTTGCAACAAACATGTTATTTTATTAGTAATATTTAACTATGCATTTAAATTATACATTTCATCTTATTTTTATCGCTATGTTTAAACATGTATTAAAGCGGGGACAGGTCACATTCTTACATATATCTAGTTAAAATTAACATAAGATATATTATTTCCGTTAAAACATTCCGTAAAATAACATGACATTGAACAATCTAGACATTCTCTAATGATATTGACTGCCTTGTTGGTCGAGTTGGTTGCAAGCGCGACTGCCAATCGAGAGATCCTGGGATCAAATCCTGGGTCGAGTACTACTGGATGTTTCTAAAATTACAATTTCTAGTAGTGGCTCGGAGTCTGCATTTGTGCCCGGTGTATGGCAATAGACTCATCACCTATTCCATATTGGGACGTAAACGTAACTGGTGAAACGTGGGACTGTACCACACTCCTCTGCCTACCTCTTTGGGGATTACAGGCGTGATGTTACGTTCTCTAATCATACTTCTATGAGCGATCCCGGTAGTAATATACGCTATCAATACGCCCTTCATCATTTCCCGTGATATTTGTTTAAAGTTTTTAAATCAAATGATCTAGTGACTAAGTGAAAAAAAAAAATTTACTGTCGCACAAAAAATCAAATTAAGTAACGACGTATGTACGCTTATCGTTGGGTGAAAATCGGATGCACATGTGATAAGTTCTCTTGAAAAATAATATTGGCAGAATCAGCCTGTATATCACGGCAACAGTCGTAGTGGACAAAATATAGGACACGCAGTATTTACTCGTGGAAGCGTTGCTATATTCGGATTTACTTGTAAGATTTTGTTTGTTCGTTTTAGATCCAGAAAGCTAATCCGGTGTAACTCTCATTAACCGACCTCGAATAAGGCTTCAATCACTAATTCCCATTTAACAGCAGTAGTCCATCAGCTAAAGATGCCTATTAATGTATGAAAACCGACCAACCGACTGCGTTCAACATGAGATATTGTTGGCAATATGTGTTCTACGAGGGCTTTGCCCTTTTTGGAAGGTTTCGTCCAATTGTCCTTCATAAAAACTTTAGTGAAAGAATATCTCAAAACACCCCAATTTATTAGCACACGCCTGAAATTATACAGGAAAACCGAAGGGCGATTCGAATAAATTGTTCTTTCAATGTCTCCCCGGGGATCTCTCGCGTTGTGTTACACATCTCTTTACGAAGCGATTGTGATTGAACTGTTTCCGGGTCTTCTTCAAGTACAATTGTATCATATCCCGGGAAAATAAGAGGGAATCGATACATTTTTGTTCCTGACGTTTTGACGTAGTGTTTTGATTAGTTTTTTATCATAACCTGAGTAGACATGTGTCATGTGTTCACTCATGCGTTATTTTCATCACCCATATTCGATTGGTAGATAATTCCAATATGCACTAAGTACATTCTTATACCCAATAGTTGAAGGTGTTACACAAGAATGAATAAATAAACGTAAGTGAAAAAGGCTGATGATGATCATGAACTGAAAAAGGCGTTAGTAACTATTTTTTTTGTAAAACCTAACCCCAAATTGCGCTGACATTACCGTAACGTGTTAATAAAGTCGGAACCTTTTAGTACAGAGTACGGTGCACTAATGATGTTACCAGCTTAAAATATATAACGATATCTACTTCGACAGTTCGTATTGTATTACGCAGGACGATTTTGTGGTACTGAACATCCTGAAAAGTTAGCTTCTGGCCAATGGAGATAGTCTATTGGTTTGTATTTCAGACTCCCTCTTCGGAGATTTTGAGTTTTAGTTGAATTGGAATGCTAGCACGCACCTAAGTTAAAAAAAATGCCCGTTTGTTTTTAAATTATGTATCAATTAAGGAAAATATTGCGAGCCAACTTGAGAGTTATTCATACTATTTCTCTAAGGCGTGTGACGGTTGCTAACTTTATTTAATTTGATGGCATAAATACGCATTGCTTCCCCAAGCGAGAGGTGATGCGGGGAATTTGAACTATAGATCCCTGTAATAGAAAGCTGAAATGTAAATCTAGTATTAAATTGCAATAATTTGTTATTCTCGTTTTCAATATTACGTCAGCATCAACCTCTTCAAAGTTCCACCGTTGAACACGGGTCCCCTCTCAGTATGGAATGGTTTAACGCCGTCGTCAGTCACAACAGGTGAGGATTGGCTGACTTCTTGCCTCCTTAAAGAATATTATGGAGGACTGTTGTGCGCAGGTTACTTCGTGATGTTTTACTTCACGGTTTCAATATTATGTCTTCATATGAGTCGCATTGATCTATTGTCACTGTTTTGATAATTATCTGTCAGTACTAATACACCGCAATACTCAGTGGATGTAGATATCAATACATCAAAACATAAAAATAAAATTATAATGTCTCTCTGTTGTTTGAAAATAACTGTGTTTTTTCCAATGCTTATAGTTATTTACACGATATTAAAAGTCGAACAACTTTTTTTTAATGTTTGTCTGTCTTCCTGTCTGTATGTCTCTCTGTATGTTTGTCTGTCTATCTTTCCGTTCTTGTCGGGCTAATCTCTGGAACGACTGGACCGATTTTGATGGGACTTTTATTGGAAGATAGATGAGGTTATGCCGGAATTTCCACGGGATTGGGGTTTACGCGAGAAAAACGGCGTCTTAACTAATGAGTACCGCCCATATAGATAGGTAATAACCAAACACTGCTATTAAATACACTTATTTCGTAACTATTTTGCCGAATAGAATTAGCTGAATAGTTATGTTTTACTAACAAACTAAGGTAATATCGCGAACGAAGTCGCGGGCGCAGTTAGTAAGTAAATAAATAAGTAAGTAATATTAAATACTACTAAATAATAATCCAAAAAACTTATTAGAGAAGTAACATTTCAACAGATTTTTATTATGATGGCTCATCAGAGCTTTAAGTCCAATATTGTTTTACGTTTGTTTAGAAAACAATTGTAGTCGAACAGTTCGCATATTACCGAATACATTGCTGTAAATTTCTTCAACCGTTACTCGTTAGGTAATAAGATTTATCGTGACAGCGAATATGTCACCACAGATACATAGAACTAAGAGATTACTAATTAACACGATGATTGAGAGGAGCAAACTAATCTTCAAACACTTGGGTTCATTTTTTGATAAAACTTTTTACATGTTGGATTGTTGAATCGAGTGTTTGAAAGTTAATAATACATAATAAACTGGTAAATTTTCTGTGTGTGTGCATTGAAAACAGCAATAGTGTTTTAAAGCAGACGACATATGGCAAATCCATTTCAAACTAGGTCTGCACTATAATAACTATTTTAACCTTTCTAAATATATACCTACCTATGCAGATAATTTTACGCTCAGACAATAAACATCATCATCATCATCAGCCTGTCTACTGCTGGACATAGGCCTCCCCGGAGAGGATTATGCCCACGAACCCCACGCTCGGCATGCAGGTTGGGGATTGCAGAGCACGGCTTCTTCCACCGTCTAAGCTGCTGCCCATAAGCGTCTAGGGCAAGTAGCCGTGCCTAGATAGGCTGCGCTATACCGCAGTCTGCCAGCGAATAAGACAATAAACGAATACTGGCTGGCCCGTTGGCGCAGTGGTTAGCGAACCTGACTGCTGCGCCGGGGGTCGTGGGTTCGATTCCCACTCAGAATTAATATTTGTGTGATAAGCACAAATATTTGTTCTGTGTCTGGGTGTAAACAAAAATATCTATATAAATATATATTTCTATGTATATATATTATGTAGTTTATCAGCCGTCCGGTTACCATATCACAAGCTCTCTTGATGCTTAGTTTGGGATAAGTTGGCCGTGTGTGGAGATGTCCCAAAATATATTATTATTGTATTTAATATAATAACCTTTTTGCTATGATATTTTAGTGAAATATATAAATTATATAATATAATATTTACATTGTACATGACATAAACATATTAACTTTATTTCACCCCTAGACAATAATACACGTAGCGGACCGACTAACTCGACCTTCCGGCGTCACGTACACAACATTCCTATAGTCTTTGCCGATGGCGCAATCATAGCTTTATTGGGCACTTACAATGCGTATTTGTTCTTGCTTCGCTAAACATTTGATCGCACTAACATAGACACCACGACGATTTTATTTTTACGATTTTTTTGTTTAATTATAAAATTTTAAGTGGAACGCAACTTGTATTTCTCTGACTTTTGTGACATTGATTGTAAATCAGTTACCTAATTTTGTGTACAAACTCAACTTTCGCGATTTCGAAGTGAATAAATAAAATTATTGGTAGTCCCCGGATTTCGAGAAGTGAAATTTAATTTCGCGTACCTATAAGTGTAGTTTTACGTAGTGAAGTGACCGCGCTCTAAACAATGTAGACAAAACTACGATATTATAAGAAACCTGGACTCTTATTCAACATTTGTTAACATTCAAAGTTAATTGAAAACAGTACGTACAAAAAAGAGTAACTTACTTTTGCTCCTGTGAGTTCTCTATAAAAGATGCTTTATGAACGGTGCGGTGAATTCAAACAATAATTGTCTGAACAAAATATCATCTATAGCTCCGATCCGACACCAGATTAAACGTTAGTTCTGCCACCGTTGAGTCTGCGAAGCTATCAACGTAGTCTATTACAACGGTAAATGACAAAAAAACTCACCTAGCGGATTCAGTGTAAATCTATGATTGAGTTAAGTAAAGCAGATTGGTGTTCAATTTTCTCAAATGTATGTAGTAAAATTATATATTTGTCTATAGACGTGTTTTAGTACCAGCATGTTACTTGTACAATTTCATAGGGGGCTTTTTCCCATAATCTAAATGCTGAGCATGCGGGTTGGGGATGTTTCAGAGCACAGCTACTTGAACCGCTTACGTCGGTTGCCGGAGCTTCGTCTGTTGTATAGCGAGTCGCAGCACGAGGATGTCCTGAGTTCCCATGATGGAGCTGTAAACCCCTTGCGATAAAACATAAAACAACATAATAATAAAACAAAACAAATCATAATTAATTAATAAAAAACACCTCGGTTCAAACTTTAAATGATAATATAAGTATAATACATATAAGCTTTTATATAAATTTTGTTTATGCGCGTCTAGCATGTATTTTGGTTCTAACCAATACATCCAACTGAAAGTCTACTTACGAATATGCTCGGAGCAAGTACCAACAACATAATGCATTTCCACAGCGAGATGCTCGAAGCGTTCTCTGCACAATGCAAACTTTGTTTCCTACTTGTCCATTGTGGTTCATGCATGAAATGAAGGGTAGTGAACAATGAACATAAGTAATTAGCATCCGTGTAGAATATTTTAGTTTATCTAACTCGTGCAACAACCACATTATTAAAAGCATACAGGTACTTTGACAATATATACACCAGAATGTAATGTTACCCATTTTGTATAGTTTCGTATCACATTAATGTATAAAAACGTAACATCACGCCTGTAATCCCCGAAGAGGTAGGCAGAGGAGTGTAGTACACTCCCACGTTTCACCAGTT